>JAVQJZ010132078.1:0-16791 GCA_036025355.1 Leiopotherapon unicolor | reverse complement strand
TTATAACAATAATAAATACCATGTTGTTGTTTGGTTTTTGTTATAATAAAATAGATCTGATTAAAATAGTTAAAGACATGGTGAAATGTCATAGAAATGAACTGCTGATGTTAACTGTTTTTAACTGTAAAAGTGTTTTAACAGTCTAAAAAATATATATTTGAATCATTTCAGGCTTTATCACAAGTAAAAGATATGATAGAAATAATTTAAAATAACATTATATACATTCCCAAGGAAGAAATGCATGTATTCTGGTTGGTTCTGGTATTCTATTTTTTCAGCTATGCGTTTAAGGGTTAACAGCCATGGAGCATGGCAGAATGGTGGCAAAAAAATATTTCTCACAGTCGAAATAATTAAAAGTGCTGGTCATGATATAAACCTGTATGACTATTACAATACCCAGATGAGTTCTATGTTTCCATTTTGAGCAGCATTGACGTTGTTTTAAAAAGCTGGCAATGGCAAAACACAGAACCACTGGCTGCAGCCAGTGAAAGATTGGTGTCAGAGCCAGTGACAGAAGGCAGATTTCAGATGAGGTGTGTGAGCCTGATCGAATTATGACCCTATTTTAATATGCATTTTACCACATTGTGTTCAGTTCCAGCTGCCATACATGTCGTAAACTGCTATTATCCATGATTGCAACATTGAGACATGTGGTTTTGAAAATTAACAAGCTGTTAAATTCTACACTGGTCTTTCTCTCTCTGCATGGAATTAGTTGAAATTGGAAAATTAAATCAGTCCGAACAGCCACCACAAAGTCTGCAATGCCAATGTTGGCTGGTGAGGTTGCAGAAAGTGCTCTGCATATAACAATACAAAAAGGCAATGGTTTTTTGAGAGCTCTACCTTTTCAAATATTTGCAACAGGAGAATTAAATATTCCAAATGCTTGATAGTTTGTTAATTTTACTTTAAAAATTAATAAAAACCATTAAAAAAATAACATGCAGAGATAGTTTTTTTTCCTCTTAGGGTTATTCAATTATCATACATAGCATACCAATATCATACCAATATCATACCTAAATTAGACTTGGTTCACCAGCTTTAATTGGTTTTACTCAACGGCATGTATGTGATGTACAGTGCTTCATTAGCCTGAGAAATATAAATACTGGATTGTAATGGATTATTACATATTAGAAATATTTCATCGCTCAGACTAGAAAATGGGGCAGGAAGGAAAAGTCTAAGGAGGACATGCCAGCTGGTATATGAGTGAAACAGCCTGAATATCTCTATTTGACTCACAAAAGTGACAAAAGATTGCCAATGTGTGATATCCTTTTCTTATCACATTAAGAAATCCTAAAGAGGAACATATTAACCAGTTCTTACAAAGCTCTAATATGTTCACACTACATATTTTAATCAACTCTTGTGAAAGGCGAGAAGATTCAGTTTTTATTGCTCAAACTACAGGGATTAATTCAAGCACAACCACCAATCAGTTTTTTTTGTCTAGTACCACTTCCAATTCAGTTTATTCAAACACATTTTTGACTAAAATGAGAAAAAGGCAGAGTTACTTTCTGTAACTCTGGTATAACTGAAAAATTTGAAGAAAAAAAAAAGACTAGAGGCAGAAATCCATCCATCAGAAATTCATCCCGATTCGAAAATAAATCAGGCTTAATCTGAACACTATCAAATATAAACCAAATATAAATACAATACCAAGGACAATGTAAATCATATAACATCTGACTAAGCCTACACTGAGTCACCATTTTTATTTTGCTGCTATCCTTGGAACAAGTGGTTGCTGTAATCGGTGTGTGATTTAAGATGCGCCATGAAATACTTCGTCAGGCCTGTAATTAATTTTAAGCATAATGATGTTTGACTGTTTAACCTATACCCACCTCCCCCTCGTCATATTATGACACTTAATTGCTCCCTGTTTTCTCTGCCTCGTCCACATGAAGGTCAGAGATCAGTGACATTTCCAGAGCAGCACCTCTTCGGCTGGAAGCGATTCAATGTCATAATTAAGGACATTTAAGAAAGGTGGATCGTTGCTGACACTCAGACTTATAGCTGTCTTCTTTGGTGGAAGGGCAATTTCTGAATCGCTACACCGAGAGAGAGAGAACTCAGTGGTGATTCTCTCGAGGTCTCATCGCAAGGACCTTTGATTTGTGACGGAAAACACAACTATCCTCCTCAGCTGCTGCCGAAGAAGCAGCGCTGCGGCTGCATGTTCAGATCCACAGAACCGTTCTCTGTTCTGTTGCATATGCTATCTTGTATTTATCTTGTCCAACTGATATAAAAGCCCCAGCGCACTGAGCAATTACTAAAATAATGAGGGGCTGTTTACAACTGTCTGTTTCACTCTATTGTTAAGTAATTTCAAGGTTACAGTTTCATATTGTTGCTCTTCCT
Source organism: Leiopotherapon unicolor (assembly GCA_036025355.1). Classification (NCBI taxonomy): domain Eukaryota; kingdom Metazoa; phylum Chordata; class Actinopteri; order Centrarchiformes; family Terapontidae; genus Leiopotherapon; species Leiopotherapon unicolor. The sequence continues at coordinate 14,388 of JAVQJZ010132078.1, read as the reverse complement.
TCTCGCACACTCCCAAGGTTAGAAGGCATGGTGAGACAATCACAGACAGAATCCGCTGGAATAACAGACTGATAAGTGCACACACAGACTCACAACACAAACTGTGAGGAACATACACAGATACTACACACCACCATATCCCCTACCTTTACTAATGCAGGAGGTGTGAGGAGGGAGGGAACCTACACTTTACTCTCTTGCACCCTAAGGTGGAGAGGACACACTTATCTATCCCTTCGCTTAGCTTTCTCATACGCACACACGCACACAAACACGGGCAGCCACACTTAAGGCTTAAAATGGAGCGAGAGGAGAGCAGAGAGAGAGAGAGAGAGAGAGAGACCCTGTAATGTCAGGTTTCTTTGCTGAGAAGATGAAAGAGGGAAGATCAAACAAGCGGTGGTACGTGATACAGGAAATGTCACCCCTCCCCAGACACACACGCATGCACACACACACACACGGCGAAACAGAGGCACAGACGGACATATAAACACCCACAGGATAGGAGTGATGATGGAACGCGTGTGGGTCCACTTGAGAGCAAATATGTGGAGTGTGTTTGTGTGTGTACATGTTTAATTTACACACAGTCTAATGCCATCCATGTTGTCTTTGCAGTAATTAATCACCAGCAGCAGCTCAGATCAGCTAAACAGCAGTGTCTCTTTCTTTTTTTTTTTTTTTAACTCTATGTATCTATCACCAGTCTGTTCTGGGACCTGAAACAAGGTCACAACAACATTAAGCTGGGTTTCTTAATTACACTCACAACACTAAAACATAGTGAACATGGACTACTTCAACCTTTCGGGAGGCAGCTGGTAATTTTGAACCACTCTCATGCTAAGATAAATATAAGCCTTTATAGCATGTATTTTTAGAATAAAAAAAAAAATCCTATTGTGCTGCTGCCCACTAACGTTTTTTAAATCATGGAACAAAACCATTTGATGTCATGTGACTTGTGTCACAGCACCATTGGCACTGGAGGGAATTTTTTTTTCAATATATATATATATGTAAGCAAATGAACACTTAGACTTGCCACCACTCTTACCAGCTACTTACAAGCTGGAGTATTCGCTTAGTGCCTTCGAAATCAGTCACCAAAGAAAGCATTTGAGTCTCACCTCAGGGATAAGGAGAAGGATTACATATGCACCGTAGTCTTGTTATCCACTACTGTCTGACATGAGGCCACCCTTTATGCTGTTCAGCAACAGAGAATAACAATTGTGACAGTAAAAGGAAGGTGAAAACGCCAAACCTTGAATTTTATTCTCACGCCAAACACTGCATGCGCTTCATAGCTGATCATGAGGATAGTATCAAAAGAGTAAAGTGTTTATGCATCCAGCAAGCATTAGAAATGACTTGAAATTCAGTTTCTCAGAGAATCCCAGGAGCGGTGATTTCAAAACAGATTCAGATGTTGAACAGGTGAAAATACGACTGTCACAGGACACGAGTGTAATCTTTACTCCTCCCGAGCACAACAGTGATGTGTGGAAGTAACACTCAATGTGATAATGGCAGCATGTGTGACACATTAGAGTGAATAAGGAAACTGTGCTGTGTGTGGCTCTATGTTACTTCAGATGTTACTACATCTGAAGTGTTATTTTTTAACACACAATGTAATTTTTCTTCATTTCGGTGCATTGACACTGACCTTTTCAGTTGGAGCGTGTTGCAGTTAAGAGTAAATGAAAGTTAAATTACATCTGCATGTCACAGAGATATTGGACTGAGCATAAAGTGTAAATATGGTCCATGAGCGTCTCTGGTGCCCGGTGACTCGTTTTCTCCTTTTCTCCACCGGTTCACGAGCAACATGCAGCCATCTCGTTTGTTAAACACAGATAAAGCATCCTTTTTAATAATTGTGGCGCACCCGTCTCTTTAAGTGAATGTAACCCTCCCATCCTGTTGCTGGATCTTACCCAAAGGCTTTGTTAAGTGAATGTCACCCGCCTACTTTATTTGATGAGTGAATCACATCCACTTTGTTTCTCGAACGCAACCCCGTCTGCCTTGTTTGGCTAATGTCTGGAATCTCGACATGGCCGTCACCTCCGCCGGGAAATCACAAGATCACACACAGAAATCCAGGCTGTGCGTGGGGCAGGTGGGGTGTCGGGGTGTGATATCTGAGCCCCCTTTAATCTGACTCCGCGCATCAACATACGGTGAGGTTAACTCCTGCGGTAACATAACACACACACACACCACTTAACAGTATCCAGGCACTCCCTCAAGGTCACATGCACTCACTGCTCAATATACATCTTCTATTCGGTGTGTGTACATTTGTGTGTGTGTGCAAATTGGATTGGCCTGACAGGCTTCCATTTGCAGGGTCAAGCAAACCCAATCAGCATATTCAATTGGTTTTCCCAGCTGACAGAGAGAGAGAGAGGTGGCAGACGTGGAGGTGAAGAGTCTAGACTTCATCTTTCCTCTGGAATGGGTGTGGCGAGCTTAAGAACCATTAAAAGCGCATTTCGCCAAACACATCAGAACTACTTTTTTTTTAACAGAAGAAATAGACTGAAAAACGCAGGCTTTTGTGAATCAGCCAGAGTAGCAAGAACACCTACAAGAAAAGCTGTTGATATTGAATTTTATTTAATGTAATCTCCCAATGTTGCGATTGCATTGTATAAGGCTGAAAGCTAGAATTATATTTCTCTTTCTCTTCATCTTGTTTTCCAGTATTAGTAAAGAAATTATATATATATACACACACACACATATTGACAGCTCAGTCCAAACTGTAGTTAGATGCCACTAGAGGGGCAGTAAGTCAATGGTATGGCTTTTTGTGCAGACAGACCCTTTAAAGTGTAGCAATAAGATGATGAGAACTGAGTTAAGAAAAAAAAAAGTCCCACAGATACAGACTGTCAGGGAGCAGAGGAGTAAGACATTACAAATGTGAAACTCAGCAGTACCCTTTCTCAGGCTGATGCTGATCCGTGTCATTTGAAAGTAGAGTCAGCAAAGTATGACAAATGAGCATTCAATGGCAGCGGAGTCACAGTGGTTTGAAAAGGTCGGCCCATCTCTTCTACCTCAAGTACAGGGCCGCTCCGCTTGTCTCCTGGCTTGTGAATTCTTTATCATCTGTCATTTGAATACCAAAGCCCCCCCAACCCCCCCATAAAGTCCTCACCAGGCGTCCGGATTAAAGCACAGTTCGCTCTTAACAGGGCCAACTCCTCACGTAACTGCGCAAAGTGTCAGGCGAACGCAACTGAATCCGTCAGTTCATTTGCTTGAGTTATCAGCGGCGTGTACTGACCTTTGATTCGAGATCTGGGGTGAACGTCAACTTCAGTGGGGCGGCAGCGAAGTCCCTAGAAAGGTCCGAATGGAGTATATGCGCAACAAAGCACCTGCAAATACTTGCATGTATTTTTCAGGGTCTCTTGAAACCTCCCCTCTCTTTTTCTCTTTGTGCGAGCATGTGTGAGAGATACGGATTGCTGGTGGTTCTTCTGGAATCTAATTACTCCATGGGTTACAGCTGAGCTCACCAGCATCGAAACACACACACACACACACAATCCCATTCCTTTACAAGAGTATAAAGTGTCAACTGCTTCTGCTCTGCATGACTAATGAGTTGAGCTGGGCACAGAGCAGTCATTGTGTGTGTGTGTGTATGTGTGATTCCCATCACTGCAGTATTCCATTTCATTTGAAACGTGTGTGCGTGTGTGTATTTTTGGGGATGTGAGTTACACTACTGCGCTTATCTGTTTGACTGCTGCTGTACACACACAACTACACCACATTAACCTCAATGTCTCACAGAGCAGTTTGAGGGGAATTTATTTTTTTTTTTAGTTTGTTTTTTTAGTTTAGTTTGTTTTTTTACAGTAGCCACATGAGTTGGCTGACTTTAAGGACGTGACTAGTCGCTGAGAAAAGCGTTGACTGACAGGTGTTTAACACAGGCCAGCTGGTTTCAGCGCGGTCATGCGTGCTGACCTGTTGTTGTGGCTTTATTGGGACACTCATTGGACCTGAGCCATCATTAAGAAAATATGTTTCACCTGTGCTTTTTTTGGGGCTATGATGAGTCAAAAATGTCAAAAATGTCTATTGTCTGCACGCAGGCCCAATGTGTCCTCCACTGAAACTGGATAAAATTCGGCATGTTTAATATTCTCAGTTCATTTGGAGAACGCGCAGATCTGTTTTCTGAACTGGTTTTCACATTTCGCATTTCTTTTCTGTCAAACAGGGCCCAAGAAGCCATGTCCAATCCCCTTTGATTCAGTTTTAAAATATGAAAAGTTCAGTTTAGTTTACTGAATGCCCGAGGGAAGAAACAAGAGCGGCCCCGACTTTTCTCCCACAAATGTTTTCCAGCAGTCTATGAAAGCCTCAGTGCGACATCGTGCCACTAAAACGCTGCACTGAAGCCAGATCTTTTAGTGAGGCAAGACAAATCCCCGCCTGTTTAGCAACATTGTTCACTTCTCTTTAGGACTACATTCGCGTTATTACATTTCTTTTTCATTACGTCCCTGTAGGAGACAGGAGTGCTGCATCCAATTAGCTGTCATTTTTGATTACTTATTACAATCCCTGTATAATTTTGCTATTTTTTTGCCTCCCTTTATTAGCTTTCATTTTTATTTATGTTTCTGAAGGAGCTCCATGTTGACAAATACTCTGATGGAGGCCGGAGTTAAAATAAGGACATAGCTGTAGTGTCATTACATCACAGCTGGCACCCACTCCTACCAGCCATCCATCATTTGACATTGAGAGAGAGGCGGGGTGGGGGGGAGAAAGGGAGGATGGAGAAAGGAGGGAGGGAGAGTTTATGGCTGCGTTTTATTAATTCTTGAGGCTGGTGGCTAAAAGGATTGCAGTGGTTGAAAAAAAAAAAAAAAGAAACAACTGAGAAGTGGCTGTGTGATGAGGTAGATTTATTCCAATGTAAATAGGCAGGCTTGGCCCAGTGGCAAGGACTTCTGGTAAGGAGGAAGAAGAGGGGGAGGGAGGGAGGGAAAGGAGAGGAGGGGGTGTGGAGAAAGAAGGGAAGACAGAGAAGAAGAAGAAGATGAGACGGTATGGAGAGATGTTGGGGGGGCCGCATGGCTGACATTGAGAGAATGAAGAAATCGATGAAGGGATGGGGACGGTGGGAGCAAATGTGAGGGAGGATGAGGGAGGGCACAGGTTGGGGATGGAGGGGAGGGGAGAGGAGGGGAGCAGTGGGAAGACTGACATTGCAAAACAGGCAGACAAAGCACCGGCGAGGAGAAAGAGTGCAAAGGTAAAGAGTGGGAGAGACGGAAGGATGGGGCGATCTGGAGAGACGACGCCTCTCTGTATCTGCAAGATAGACGAAATGGACCTCAAAAGAATGACAAAACATGTCTGTGCCGAGGGAAACAATGAAGGATGGACCGGAGGAATAAGCTGTAAAGCATCACCTGTCAAAGATAATGAGGAGAAAAGAGGGGCTGCAGCAAGGCGGGAGGAAGGTAAAAGGAGGATGCGAGCAGAGAGGAAAATTAGCAAATCAGGAGCTTGCTCTGAAGGATGTAATGCAAAGACACAAGAAAACATGGGAGAAGAAGGGGGGGGAGGAAGAAGGATCTAAATAAAGAGAGATGGAGATAAGGCAGCCACAGAGGAGGAGTCAGTGGTGAGTAATGAAACAAAGTAGGGAAAGGAAGGCGGAAGTGAAACAGTGAAAACACAAAACAGTGGGACTGACACACGGACATCACTTTACCTCTCGCAGTGCGAAAACAGGCCTCGTGTCCTAAAACACCAAATCCCAGTCTAGTACGAAAGGGGATTATCATGATCATCATTAATAAGCAAAATGCCACGAACCCTAAGCCTGCCTCTATCTAATAAATCCTCACTGATCCACACAGGAGCATAATTAATACAGACAGTGGGGGGTAGGAGGTTAGCGCCGACCAAGCACGAGTTAATAAGGAGGGAGTAAAGGATGTGTGAAAACCTCCAAACTCCAAACTGTGTCTTTTCAATTCCAGGAAATTGAACGCTTGCAAGTCATTGAGTGAGCGGTGTAACCCCTGTGGAATTCATTAACTGTACACACTGCCATTAAAAAAAAAAAAAAGAAAATACATATATAAAAAAATAAATACATGTGGGTGAATTGGAAAATGAAACTCTCCGGAATTATCCTGGAAGCTTAGTCTTAGGTGACAGGAGAATTTCATCCAACACGAGGTCCAGGGGAATAGCAACTTGTCTCCTGCACGGCCGACTGGAATGAACCGGAGCGTGGAACAGGGCCATCTCGAAATGTTAATTGCACAAAACCAAAAGTGGTGGGGAAAAATAAATTAATAAATGGGACAGCTTGCAAATTATTCCTCTTGGCAACATCGATGGACAAATAATTGTATTTTGTGTATGTGCGTGCATATGTTTGGAGGTTTCTACTTGTGTATGCCCAAGTGCATACGAAATTAAAAAAAAAAAAAGTAATTTGTGTTAACTGGCATTTGATGCCATTTAAAGGACCGTGCTGTTGGTTTAGCATTTGTAACCCTTTGATTACAAATGGAATAGTCAGTACTTAAATTGTTGCCAAGCATTTTCTGTTTTTTTTTTTTTTAAGTGATTTGTGACTTACACAGAATATTGAGTGGTGATTCATCGGGAACTTCGAGATCGATGCATGAATATTGGAAGGATCAGTTTATATTCGTCAAAGCTTTGTCATCGTTTTGCAGTAAAGCACCTGTAAGCAGAGGCCTTCAAAGATCCTTTACCATCCACAATTTAAATGTTAATTGTGAAGAATTGAACTCTGTTGAAAAGCTCAGATAAGAATGAATGATATGTGTGAATTGCAATGCTTCTCTCTTTAGAAAGCAAGCCTTTGTGTGTCTTTGCCTCTATGGTTCTTTATCATTTTTCCATCCAAGGCTGGTGGACAACTTGTTGTAGGATCCTTTCCTCTTTCTTTGGACACGCTGATGTAGCGCAAAGATCAGCACGGTATAAAAACTTACTGATGAGTGATACACATTAAGAGATGAAGCCCTTGAGTCGCAGCACTCTGCTCTACACTCCCTGCAGAGAGATTATAAAGGACTCAAATAAATCTGATAAAGAGAGAGAAAAAAATCCTCCCAGTGATGTTGACCTTAACACATCCTTAAATGACGAAGGTGCACTCTTTGGCTAAAATCGCTTCTTAGTGAGTTCAGTTGAGAGTAAGATAAAAGACGCAACAGAGCACGAAGGTCAAGGTGAAAACTTTATCGGTGCTAAATGGAAAACATGACCAGCAAGTGCTCGTAGAGCATGTGCAATCCCAGTGTTATAAGCAAGGAAGCCAAAGCAATTACAACTTTCAATATGCTAAGATAAAGCCTGAAGCTTTGCCTTTGTGGTTTATCGTCATGCATGTTTTCACCAGGGGTGTCCTGCTCTTCTTTTGTGCTGATAAAGGTTGCCTCATGTGTGCTTGGCAGTGACTGTGAAGTTAGCGAAAAAATAACAATCTTGAATTCCTAAATGCTTAGAATGACAAGTAAGCCTGTAAAAGTCAATAAATGTAAGAGTCAAACCCAGTGTGCCCTGACAGTATTTCTGTTAAATTGAGAGCTTTTTGTGAAGGAAAAGGAGAATTAAAAGCACAGTGGGAGAGAAAATGGGCTTTTTTTTCTTTCTTTTTTTTTCATTTAACCATAAGAGGTTTTTATCGCAAAGGAAGTAGGGAAGGTTAGGGAGAGCTTGTAAAAACTGAAATGATTATGATCTACTGTAGTGGTCGTGGCAGAAGTCCCCAAACATGCATATATCTTGTAACTATTAGTACTGAACCAGCCAGCCACCGGAGTCTATTCTTTATTCTAACAAGAAGTCGCACTGGGGTCACTCAGGACGATTTGCTTCTTTGTCACTGGTGGGAGTAGTCTTAATGTTTCATCACAATACCCCTGACACAATTTCTAATATACATGCGCCCACCTGTGCGCACAAACGCACACACACACGCAGATGCACGCACTCACCTCTACCAGCCCACCAGGCTCACTGAGAGCCTTGATTAAAATTTTCTCCATGTTCTGCTTCAGTTGGTGGCATGCTGAATGATGTGTGTCCACACACAGATGGAGCTCTCTCTTAGAGACTCACAGAAACACACACACTCAAACACACACACACACATACACTCCTGTCAGAAATATTCAGGTGTGTCAAATTCCTCATCTGCATGGGAAAATGGGAAAACACCTCCAATAAAAATGCCTCCCCTCCTGTCCACTGAACTGTAGAAAGACTATGGAAATCAGCTTCCTTTCTTCACAGGCCAGCTGAACGGATAAGAGAAAGATGCCTTTTGTCTTCTGCATGTATGGATGAGGTCAGGGAGGCATCACGGTAGGCTAGAAAGCACGGCCTTGGGAAATATTTTCACAGTCCCTCTGAAGTTGCTCTGGATAAAAGCACCACCAAAATGCTTGTGCAGTGTTTGCAATGTAAAAATATATGACATTGATTAAACGGGGTATTTTGTTGTTGCTACAGAGTCAAACCTCAGCATGTCAGTGATAAAAATTACCCTCCTACAGTAAACATTACCGGGTGAATGTCATTACTCAACTTATCAGACAGTTCCCCAGAGCGCTCCCTCTGCTATATATATATATATATATATATATATATACTTTATAGAGCAGGCTCGCAGCTATTTGGATCCATAAATAGATTAAACTCAACAAGAATTCCATTGCAAGCCAAATTAAATTCCCAGTAATGTCACAGTGACTTGTCTTTGGTCTCACAGTACAAGAGAGTCCTTGCTGATGGACTGCCGCAATTACATGGCCAGGGAGGGGAAACTGCTGATTATGAGTTCATTAAATGAAAATTTAACGAGTTAAATGAAATAACTGTTTGAGAGCCACCAATCTCACTTTTACAATTAATTATCAGTGCCAATCACTTGAGCCTTTTGGTGGGAAAACGAGAGGAGCCGCCGCAGAAGCGGGATGAGCAGATCCGACACTATGAGCTGGATTTTAATAGAATTTATTGACAATGAAAAGAAAAAAAAAAAAAAAAGACGATCGGCTGAGAGGGAATACTGTGAAGTTACGCATGAGTTTCTCTCTCTCTGTCTCTTTGTCTTCTCTTGTGCCTGTACGCCCCTGTCTTTCTATCCATCTCTGCCTACCTCTCCACAGGGAATGTTTCATTTGAAATTAATGGCAGCCGCTTCGCCGCCCAATTTGAATTTGCGTTGTGTCACGTTGGGTGGAGCTCGTTCACCCTCTGAGCGCGCACGATCTCGGCTCGCTTCAGCCACGATACATTTTAAGGCCAAGACACTGTGGAAGTGCGATTACAGTGTACGCTTTACACAATGAAGTGACACTAATATGCTCAATGGCTGCAACAAGTGCAGTTAGTCACATAATTCTGTAAGAGGAGAGGCCGCAGTCAATAGATAACGTTTCTATTACTGCATTTCCTTGACTCCTCATCCTCATTCCTCGCCTCTGTTTGTTGTTACTAAGGACCGGAGTCAAACTCCTTGTCATCCCTCTTTCCCTTCACTCTGCTTTTTGTCTCTAGGATTATTACTATTCAAGTCACACCCAGCAGCTTCTGCATGCCTCTGATCTTTTTTTTTGCAGCAATTCCTTTCTACTTCATCATTTTTTTGCCCCCTCTTTCTTACCTGTAGTACGTTCTCTCTCCTTTTGCTCCAACCAAGCCGTGGCTCTAACGTCACCGCCCGCCCCTCATCTGTGTCTGACCTTTACAGTCACGTCTGTTCTTGTTTTAGAGGGCTTACACAGGACTTAGAGCAATTTGATTCAGCAAGCCAAAAAGTCTCATTAGTCCCAAATTGTACTGTTCCTTTAACAGTCTGTACTTTCTATCTTTTCTTCCATTCACCTCGTCACCTATCTCATTCCTTCTTCTGTCATAGCCCTTACCTGTCCTGCAGTGTTTCCCCTCCATTTTTGATTTTCTGATAACTACGTCTAGGGTCAGACACAATTGCATTTTCAATTATAATTTATTTTATTCATCGGGTAATTTTCCTTTGTTTCATCCCATCTTGTTGGCCTCTGCTCTTATTTTTCTTTGGATTTTGACTCTATTTTGACTATTAAGACGTCAAATGGTAACACGTTGCCGCAGTAAACTGTTATGTATCCATTCTCCTCATCGTCTGCTTGTATCTTCTTTTACACTTCTGTGTGTTTAGGTAGGCAGAGGTCAAGAACAGGGTTTATTTTTCGCTGGCGAAATAAAACCGCAGCTGTGTTTCCTGAAGTGCGTGTGATGATAGCATCCAGGTGCCCACGTGTTGTTTTGAACCCAAAGTACACAATCGTGCTTGTTTCTCCTGCATTAATGTGCAAGTGCAACAAAATGGACACACACACACACAAAAATCCTCATTGATGCTGATGAATTGACAGGTGAACAGACAGTATAAGAAGAGATAGAGCTTGCGATTGGAAAATATCTGCTGTGAAAACTCCTCCTCCTTCCTTATCAAAAGCTGTGTGGGTGCCCCTGAGCGAGACACTTAACCCCCCTCCAACTGTTTCAGGGCCAAAAAGTAGAGGAGTTATCTTCCACTGTTCCAAGGTGAGTGGGTGGCGGTTTGGTAGTATGAATTTGAAACAACACTGCTTAAAAAAAAAAAAATCGCAGCCGTACTCAGTCGCTCCTTTGCTCCCCCATGAATAATAAAGTTTAGAAACACAAGCGCTCTCTCTTGTGCTTTCACGTCAGTTACCGAACCAAAAAAAAAAACCCTGACTCATTTTTTCTGGATTTTACACGCTGCTGTAATACCTATAAGCACATACAGCAAGGATAGATACACGGAGCAAAATAAAGGAGGTTTCTACCTCAGTACGGCGATGCGTGACCTTAATGAAAGCGAAAGTCGAATGTGTGGAGAAACGTTGTCGTCTCTCCACACTTCGCTACCCTCCCGTGAGTATGCATATACCAACAACCTGGTCTGAGATAAGGTTACCTTAACGCAAGCTGCCACATTATTGTTTATCTCATGAAACACATGCGCGCACAGGCAGTGTAGATCCTGGAGAGCAGCCTTACTAAGGTGTGCAAAAAAAAACAAAACACAGCTCTATTTTTTCACCCTGCCAGCTGCCATACTGTCACACATCTGAAGAGCCCGTGTCAAAACCACGGAGAGGCCTCAAGCTACCTTGTAGCGCGCAACTGTGTGTGTGTGTGTGTGTGCATGCGGCTTGCTGATGGTTTCACAGCTAGAACACCAACTAACTGTGCTCATGTCACTGTTTGCGTGTTAGACAGTAATTGCACTTAAAATGGGATAGAACACCTGCCACCGAACCTAAACAAAGTTAAGTTTTTTGTTTAGTTTTTTTGTTGGCACGATGTAGCTCAAATGTTATTTTAACACCAACCCCAGTGAGGAGCACTTCAGCAAAAAATAGATGTGTCGTGCAGCTTCGAGGGGATGCAGATTCAAGCTCATGTTTTGGCAAGCATCCACCCTGATAAACCGTCCTTGAGCAAAACAAAGCTGGCTTCAGCTCTGGGGTGCCGCTCTGCAGCCAAACTTGACCTTTGACCTGCTTGCAGAGGAATACAAGAGAAAACAGAATTTGTTTAATAAATTATCCTTGGGGTGTCACATATATTACTTAACCTGAATTTTGAATGGTGTTGACCTTAAAAGGAACATAATCTCCCCGGTAGATAATTAGGTAATAATAAAGTATGCACACATGTTATCCTGTCTGCGCACAGGTGTTGCCGTTTTACAGGTGAAACTTTTTACAGCACCCGCTGCACACGGCAGTAAGCCTGCAGCATGTGAGGATTTTTATTTCATTTTTATTGGCCTCTTTTTAAACTTTTCAAGGGTACGTGCGGAGCAGTTTAACAATCAGAGCGTTGAAACACGTGACGTGCAATTTTAAAAAGGACTTTGTTGCCCATAAAGTGGATGGCCACAAAACGGTCAAGGTTACTTGACTTCGTGTTCATCCTTTTTTTTTTTTTTCCGTTTTGTTATTTTCCAACATTCGAAGTAATGACACACAGTTTCTCTGGACCTGAGCAGGGGATTTAAGAGTTCTGTGAACAACTGCCACCGAGGTGTTAAGTGTTTGCATGCATCCATTTTTGAAACATGAACACATACACATGTACGAAAATTATGTGCTTTAAATTAATCAGGCAGTGCAAAAAAAAAAACAACTAATAAATAAAACATAACTAAACATCCTTGTTTGCTTGCCTTGAAAAACACTGCTATAATACCACAGTTCTGATCAAACTCTTCTGCAATCACAGACTCAGTAGATAGTGATTTGAATGCATTTGAGTTAATCCAGGCAAGAGACATGTATGACAGTGACTCAACATAATAGAAAGCAATATCACTTCCTATAAGTGGCAGGAAAAAATCTTATCAAAGAATGTTGGATGTTATAAGATTAAGAGCTCAAAGACACTTAAGACTGCCTCCAGACAGAAAGAATCTTTTTGAACCTGAGCTCTCAAAAGGCTTTACAGAAGAGTGTCAAATGTGACCCAAAACGTCATTAAGCAATGCCCATTACCGTGCTTGTTACTATGCTGAGAGAGAGACTTGTGAAAATGGCAATGAGTGGAATTTAGTGCTCTTTTTTTGGATGATAAAAGGGAACTAGGAGAGAAAAGCTAAATATTTTATTGATTCATTTGATTTTCATTTACTAGTGTAAATACACCAACAGAGTAGGTGGTAATCTTTAAGTATTTCAAAATCAACGTGGTCTCATGTTTAGACCAGTACCAACACCCTGGTGCCAATACTAAACAGATTTGGCAACATACCTAAATGATGCCAGAACTCAAACGTGGCTCATCACACGTTGCATCTGCAGCTGAAGACTCTGTCTAAGAGTTCACAGACCTCTCAGCCCACCCCACTGACAATCTAACTACCCTACAGCTTCCATGTTGTCAGTGATTAGCGCTGGCCATGTTTGTTGCCAGCCACGATGGCTGGTTACTATGGAGTCCAACAGAGAAAGACATCTGGAGCTGGGTAGCCAGGGCAACGTGGCAGTGCGGGTCCGGATTGCCGGGGCAGTGGCCTCAGTCTCGCATCTCAGAAGGAAGTGTGTGTTTAGCCAGAGTGACGATGCCACCCTCTCTTTTCACAACCGCTGCCCACCCATAGATACCCAGTAGCAGAACATAAGGTGAATGCCAGCAGTCCAGCATGTGGAGAATGCTCATTAGGATGTTCATCAAAACATCACTTAAGCTGAGTGAAGCTATTTGGCACTCAGGCTTTTTAATGGTTGGATAGTGTCCTTTGGGTGTGTTTAAGGAAGAGACAGACCAAAAAAAGAGAAAGTGCAAGTGAGAGAAGAAGTACCAGAAGAGACAGAGGATGATAATGACAAATTTACAACACCTTCTGCAGACAAGAACCGTACATTTACTGCCCACAAATGGCCCATCCACCATTTACACCTTACCACATATTCTTCAGGCGCCACATTAAGACATCCGAACTTGCTTCTGGGAAGCCATATCTTAAGCTCTCTTCCGGTAACTCTTGACGTACTGAAAGCAACGTGGACACTTTCTGGAAGGCGAACCTGGAGGACAGTCAGAGCATTACCTCTAAATTTCACCACAGCCACAGAGGAGATGCTCACTGTGAAATCCATAAAAGCTGTTGCACTGCCCATTGCAGCGTGTCCGATGGAAGCTTCCAGGCCCAAACATTGCCAGGTTTTAAATTCCCGGTTGTTGACACAGATGCTCTTCCTCATGTAGCGCATTTAATTAGGGTGAAATTAGAAGGTGCTTGGAGAACACAGACCTCTGTAAACACCGAAGAGTTCTCCAAGTTGGTGTTACACCTCGAGACTTCATTCAAGGAATCACATGAATCAAAATATTTTATCCTGAGAACCCTCATAAAAATTTTGTAAGCGGTCAGTATGTCCATCGGATTATGATGATATGTAAAAATCAGATGTCCATGTCAGCAGTAAAATCTACTCAGCTGTGTCGTGGCTCAAGGGTCTGTCCAGCCAGATGTTCAGATATCCACTCATGCTTTTCTATGACATTGTACTGAAAAATAAAAACTTGAAAAACATCCTCTATGGCAGAAAAAAATAAGTTCATATTTTAAGTGTAATGTGTCAGTGTATTAAAAAATCTGAACACTTTTTTTTCACTGTTATCAAAAAAAAAAAAGTGTTTTTATAACACAAAAGCCTACATTGTAATGTGTTCATACTGGGCTTTTGAAAAGTACTACCTTATTAAAGTGAGGAGGTCACTAAAGAGGCCTATATGGGACAACGAATTACAGGGCTGTTATTTTCC
>JAVQJZ010132023.1:0-13088 GCA_036025355.1 Leiopotherapon unicolor | reverse complement strand
TAATCGTATGAGGTCTAAATTAAATGTGCTTTATCTCTAGCTGTCAGCCTTAAACTGCTCATCACTCTGGTTTATTCATCTTCAAATAAATAAGGAAAGAAAGAGGGGAAGAAGAAAGTGGCTTGTTGGTAAGCATTCTGTGTTTAGTGTAGCTGTTTTATTTGATGCAGTTTCCTTCGCTCTTGTTGCACTTGTGTGCAGTTTACCCCTGCTGCTTGCTCAGTGTTGTCTTTTTATCAGTGGGGCCTGTAGCAAAGCCTCTCTGTCTGAACCCACCAGCACAGACTCTAAAAAACAGACAGAGAGAGAGAAAGAGAAGTCGAGGCAGAGAGTGTGTGAGACAGAGGGGAGAGATGGAGAGACATGAAGAGGGAGAGAAATGAGGGAGATGTGAAACGAACATTGTGTTAGACTGTCAAGTGTGTGTTTGTGGAGAGGAGAGCAGCTGCAGAGGCCCTGGTTCCCGTCTCGCTGGCGCACACCTCTCCACAGGGAGCGGGAAGCGCTCCAAGTGCCCCGAGCTCGGCTCTCACCGCCCCCAGAACCAGAGACAACCCTCTCAACACACACACACACACACACACACACACACAGATGCATACATACCCTACGTTACATGTGTACAAACCTCATATACTCAAGGGGCCTGTCACTCGCCTCTTCTCTTCCTTACTTCCCCTCTACTAGTATTTTTGGAGCACAGGATCATTTCACTTCAGTCCAGCAAGCTTTATTGGCATGAGTAGTACAACAGTTACAGCAGGATCCAGGAAGGATAAGCTAAAGGGGCACAATTGTCATAGCGTAACAATATAGTAGATGCTGTATAAGTTCTATCTCTCTATCTAACAAGTGCAGAGCTGCTGTGTGGAGCCAGAAAACCTTTTTAGTGAGTCTAATTCAGCTCCTTCCCTACCCAGCTCTGTGCCCCCCGGCCCCCAGAGGGCCCTCCAAGAGCCCACTTGTCCTTCAGTGAGATGACACAGGATGAAGTCACTCCATTTGCCTTGGCACCGGCATCTTTGTTTCAGGCACTGTGGTGATGTGCCAAGGTCTATGTTCTCACAGCGGAGCGCTCAGCCCAGGCCTCCATGAGAGGGACGTGGCCATAAAAACTCAAGTATCCTCTGTGTAGCACAACAAATTGCAGTGTAGGACGCAGCGAGCCAAACACAAGTAGGGCAGGAAACCTTTTTTTTTTTTCTGTCATCCACTGGGGCTGGTACATTGCACAATTCAACTATATTGCCAGCTACGTTTGAACAGAATGGAGTATGGTTGGCAGCTGATGGCCACTAAAATGATCAAATGTTCTGGTTTTTGGGTGGCGATTGGTGGAGGTTATAGGGTTTAATTCTGATGGCTAGTTCCTGTTTCCAAGTTGGGTTATTACTGCGGCTCATTCTTTTTTTTTTACTCTGCTAATGTCAGATGAAAAAATAGGAAATATGATACTGGCCTCATTGAGCTTCAGGGAAAACAATCAGTGTCACCATATATTTAATGAGTGAGGGAACTTTTCTAAACAGTCACATGGCGAAAACGTTGATAATGGTCTGTGATTCGTCAGGAGCCGTCTGATTCAGCTCAGCAGGCGACTGATTGATCGATCACGTCCTCTGCTCGCTTCACAGTAATTAATCAAAGCAGCACTTTGTAGTGTTGGTGGAAAAAAGGGAAAATCTCCACTCTCCAATTTACTAAGAGAAAAGTTACCTGGATGAACTTGTGGAGGTGGAGCCTTGATGGAGTGAACCAATAGTAATCCTGTTAGGGGGCGGAGCCTGTATCAAGTAGAACCCTCTATACACATGTACTGTATATTAGACTATATTTGAACATCCAAGATTTAGCTCTTGAATATTTACTCAATTTATAACTTTTGTTGTTAAAGTCTAATTAGATTAAATACGATATTTGAAACATTCTATCTAATAAGTTGATTTACTTCATGATACTGCATTGTTAAGATGCTGTTCCACAGTACGCACATAGCACATTCTACGTGTTTACTTTAAACATCACTCCAGATATTGCAAAGTCCTTGAGTCAGCCAGCATACATAGATTGTATGCTGGTGATGCTTTTAACGTTTGTTTCAATAAAAGCTAAAGTTTATAGTCAGGCTTGTGCAACAGTATGAGCTCTAGCAGTGACACTTTTCAGAAGTGTAGTAGTAACTCTAAACTTGGTCCCGCAGGTCTTTGAGTCATTTGTGGTGGCTGCAGCTGGGGTGAATAAGATACCAATAACAGCAAAACAGACAGACAGTATTATAAATGTGTTTTGTGGCGAGCCTGTGTGATATTCTTGTGGTCAGACACAAATAAGACTGTGCAGCTTGAAAAACACTGCGATGGATAAGATCTGAACGCTTGATAGAAAACAGCTCCACGGAGCAGCGGGAGAAGAGCGTGCGACGAACGTCCTGTGAAATCTCACACATTAAGCTCATCTGTCCGTGATAAGGTCGGCGACGTGGAGACCCTCGGAAGAGCAGCTGAGGACCGGGATGGAGAAAGCGCTTTGAAGCGGCCCGGAAGTCGAGACGACGTTTGTAGTCCGGCCTCGTCTGCATTCCAGCTGCTGACTGTGGCGACACTTCAGCGACACTTCAGCTTCAATATTTCTAGTGTGTCTGGAGTTTGTATTTGGAGAAAGAAAGGGAGAGTATTTAATCCCCCCCCCCCCAGCCCTGTCTCCCTCTGAGCCACTCCCTCCCTCATTCGTCCCTCTCACCCCGACGCCCTTTCCATCCTTCTTTCTCACAGCTCGTTCCCTTAAACTTCTGCTTCCCCAAATCTCAACCTCTATCTCACTGTTTCTGACGGCCAAAAGGTTTATGACGGCAGGATGTGATCTCACACCTCCTCCAACATTTTCAACCACACAAAAAAATGTCATGATTTTTTTTTCTTTTTCCTTTTTTTTCCACCTCGAGGCCATCCAGTCCCCCACCCTCAGAGGCCCTCAGAGGCCTCCGGAGAAATTTGACACACAGACGCGATCGTTCAAGTTTTATCACAGTTTTTCCTCTGAGCCCATTTCTGCTCTTACTGTCGGACAGTATGTGCTCCAGTATTCAGACTGTTTGTAGCCTTCAAATGCTTCACATCTCATCTTTATTCAAGTCCTCTAAATATTTCTTAATTATGCTTATTTATGTTTATCTGTGTGAGGATGTAGGTGTGGTCCCAGAGGTGTCAGACTGCATGAAGTCAAGCAGACAGCAAAAAAGCAAATAAGCTAAATACTGTATATTTATATGGACCAAGTGAATGGCAGCTTTTCATTAATGTTGGAACATTTAGTTGATTATCAGTCAATTTGATTTGAAAAGGTCAATTGTCAAACAGCCTCAGGTTCTAGCTCCTCAAATGTGAGGATCTACTTTTTTTCCTCTTCGGCAGAATGATCACACAGGTGAGTTTTCTGCAGTGTCAAAGTATTCCAGCAATGGATGTCTTTATATCCGTAGGTACTCTGGAAACAGGAACTGCTAACATCTAATTCACACAACTTTTTTGTTGTTTACTGAAATATAAATAAAAAGGACAAAAGAGGAAACTGCAGAAAGACTTCATTCGAACTGCTACAAAACTGAGGTGTCCCTAGAGGTTGAGACACACACACACACACACACACAGTGTTTGTTGAGCAGGGGCTGGGGGTGTGCTCGGTGTAAAAAGGCCTCTGGCTTTGTGTATGTTTGGGCAGTTCCTCAAAGGCCGTTCTCCTTATGAGCAAACGCTAACTTTGGTCCCCTCAAAGAGGAACTCTCCTCCATTAATTCACACACACAAACATCTGTCCACCAAATTCCTCCTAAACAGCCCTTTGTGTGAATTGTCCGTCTCTCTCTCATTTGCACGTCTGTCTGTCCATCTGCCTCTCATCCTTCACTCCTTCTGACTTTCCCTCCTTCCGTTCTGCATAACTTCCCTGTCGGCCTGTTTGTGTCCCAGATCAAACCAGGACTGTTCAAACAAATTAAGATCTCCCTCCCTTTCTCCCTCTCTTTGCTGTGCTTTGCTGACGCTTGTTGGCCGGACTCTTCCTCTTCTGCCTCTCCTCTATTTGATAAGAACCCCGCGTTTGCACAACACCACCATTTCTTCTTTACTTTCTCGTCTCTCTGTCCGTCCCTACCCTCCCCACCCAACCCCATCGCCCTCTGAAAGACAACAAAAAGAAGAGTTTTGATTGAACTGTGTCTTTTCCCAGACTAGGAAGTTGCTTGGGCACTTGAGAAAAAGGGAGGAGGGAGAGTTGAACTGGAGGGGACAGAAAGACATGGCTGATCTGTGTTGAAGAACGACAAAGGCTGCCGCAAAGCCCCCGACACCGTGTGAAATCCTCTGGAAAAACAGCCGGAATTGGAAGGCTGAGCCTAGTTTTGTGCCAAAAGTGTGCATATTTTAATGTGATAAAGCAACAGCAGTGAAACAACAGGCCTCTGTTTCTAATTTTAACAGGGTCTTTTTCCCCTGCCGACAGCTGGCCAGTATCGATTCTGCGTGCGATTTGAAATCCTGATGATACGGTTTGATCTTTATACACAGAATCTGTCTTCATCTTTCACCAAGTACTAGTCTGTGAGAGCTGGTGATCCACCTTTCACATCTAAAACATTTAGAGACAGATTTAGACAGCATATGTCTGTAGCCATGCTGATATCAGGGCTCCACAGATAGCAATGCCATTAAATCACAAATATTCACAGTGCCAAGATGATGAGTCTGAATGACTTTGATGATCCCCTTACTTGTCCTGCAGCTCTGCCAGGAGGTTTGCATTTGTGGTTTTGAGTGAAATGTGTGAAAAACTATTGGAAAAGTCAAATCTTTCATTTATCCAGCATTTCCACCAGTCTCAGCTGCACTTTGTGTTTTTCACTATTACAGGCTGCCTGCTCCCTGACATTTATTCTTTTAATTGTCTCATGATCCTTCAGATTGATTGTGGTCCCCATGGTGGGACCTATTTCTCATGAGTAATTGAAAATAAAAAACAGAGTACTGAGTTACACAATCATTTACTGTGAAAACATTAACTCTGTGCTTGTGCGAATGTGAATGTCTTCCATTAATTTTGCAGCCCTCTCAGTGTCATTTCAGTCACTTTCAAAGCAGTAATTGTTTTGGATTAACTGATCACAATATTTTTGTGGCTCTGCTCAACAAAGGGGAGTGTTTTCTGTCAGCACCACTGACTGAAAATGATAAAGTGGGCTCCACACACAATGTAAAACGCATTCACACAATTTTTAAAAATGTTTTACTTTGTAAAGTCATGTCAGCGCTGGTCGGTGTTTTGGCTTAACTTTGGTCGATTTTCTCAAATTGTCATGAAATCATAGCACAGTAGCATCATTTCATCATCCAGTGTCCTCGGTTTTGCACCTGCCAACCATTGTGAGTCAAACGTGCATATGATGTCATTCACACCTTTGAGCTGCCAGTCAGCACCTCGGAGAAGAATGTCGATGAGAAGTGAAGCTAAACCGCTCTGCCAGTCTCTTAAAGTTCGAGCCAGCCGCGTTCACTTCTCTCTTTTCCCCTCCTCGCTCTTGTGTCTGACATTTTCTTTTATCTTTGTGTTCTCTATGAAAGGAAATGATAAGAAACAGGCAGGATACAGCATCATCTGGATACAGCATGTCTCCATACTCCAACAGCAACATGGTAACGCCGCTCGCTTCTTCTGCTCCCGTCCTCCACATCTGCAAAGATGTGATCATATCAGGCATAATTCAGTACATACGTTTCTCACAGGGCAAATGTCAACCCACAGTGTGCTGTCAGTCCAGTACTGGATCTACTTGTGGAGCTAAGAAGGCATCCAGAACATCAGTTTGCCCATGAAGAAGTTAATCAATGCAAACTGTCTTGAAGGACCAGAATGGTGGACGTGCATTATCTGTTGCACCATCCAGTTGAATACAGTATAATCTTTAGTATCGTCAGTAAAGAGCTCAACACCGTTCTTTCAAAATGAGTATCTGTCCTACTGACTCCTTTCCCCCTCATATCACTCTAAAAGTCCTTCCTGTTTTATAGAGCGTTCTGAAAGCCCAAAATGTGGGAGTGGTAATCAACACCACTTGCTATTGGTCATCTTTACAAATATGCAGGTCACAGTTCACCGCAAGTGAAACTGATTTAAAAAAACAGATTTGCACATATTTACTTCACGCCATCCAGTAAATCCACTGATTATAGAGATAACTATAAATATTTGCCTTTTTTAAATGGTAGAGTGGCCCGGCCTTTACAGGTACAAACCTACAGACAACTCTAGACAAGCTGACTTTGACATCTTTATCTTCAGCAGCATTCATCACACAGTCTGTGAACACAAAGCTGCAGGCAGCCACAGTGGCTGCTTTACTTGGAAACATTACAAAGAAAACGCACGGTAGAAAAATCAAGCCATTGCACCATCTCCACGCAGCAAACTAAAACCTGTGCACACGTGTGAGACATATGAGAGCCTAATTAAGCTTTCCTCATGCTTTTTTTTTTTAATTTGCAGATTTGCAGTACACAGCAGATGGGCAGGAATGAAATGGAAGCACGTACAAGGCCTCCTGTTCTTTCATTTTAAACACAGGATAACTCAGACTTTGGCTCTCGCTCCGGCCATTCCTCGCCCCCCTCGGGCCCTCGTGGGCAGACGTCAGGGGGCTCGGCGCTAATCGGGTGGGAGATGTCCGTCCTCACCGCCAAGGTGTCGAAGGGATAGGGTTTCTCTGGTTTCCGAATGTCAGACCTCCAGAAGCCAGAGAGCAACGTGAGCAGTGCTGCCTCAGAGCGCCTGTGCCCCCTCCCTCCAGCCTTCATTCATCCACTCAGTTAAACTTGGACCATTTCTTTCTTTTTTCTCCTCATTCTTTCAATTGTTCACAAATATATTCAGCTACTCTTGATTCCACCTTTTGTTTTTATGAACTTTCAGTTCTCACTTTCTCTCTCCACACTTCCCTCTTTCCTCCTCCTCCTCCCTGTCAGCCAGACGTTATCACATGCAGGGGTAGCTGCAATGCTCCGAGGGCTTCTAGGGTTACCTGCCGCCTCCTTGCATATACGTCGCCGCGCATTATGCTGCAGCATGTGAGCGCTCTGCCGTTAGATCGCTGTTAATGTGCTTTCAAATCACACAACGAGTTGGATCATGTTTTAACTTACGGAACGAAGCCTTTTGTGTAGAGGTTTTTTTCCTCTCTCTCTCTCTTTCCCTTCCCTGTTTCGCCTCTTTTGCAGCTGTTTGAGGTTTTATGCCCTTCCCTCGATGTCGGGGCACAGAGAGAAAACAACAATTTGCTGTTTGGGCTGCATGTCTGCTCTGTGTGTGCCACATTTGCCCCAGCTAACAAATCCACAATGAAAGGGAATGACGGTTATTCTGACCTCAAAATTTGGAATTAGCCTTGGAAAAATGATTTGAAAGCGAGTTTAAAGGCGCATTGAACATTATTTTTGACATGCCATGCCAAAGCCTTAAATGGTTTAGAAACATCTTGTCCTCCTCTATCACTCACTCCCTCCTTCAGTTCTGTTCTCCCCTCCTTTTTTTTTTTTGTTGTCCGCTAAACCTGTCACTTTGATGAGTTGTGTGCAATCATCCCAGGGGCCGCTGGGCTTTCACCGGGGCCTCCGTCCTTCCTGGTACAGTGCGGCCTTTGATGTGGTTCCTTCTTTAGCTGTGAGCAGGCAGACCTCGGCTCTGGCTGTCCAAGCCCACACTCAGGCTCCTCTAACGCATTTTAACGCCACATATTGCTGGACGGCGGTGTTTTAGCGCAGAAAGGCCTTTGCGCTGTCAGTTCAGAGGGAGGCGCGGGGAGCTGGCCCAGAGCCCCGACAGCATGTTCTGAAGCATGCTCGGGTCCTGGAAACAACAGCACCAAGATGTTTCTCACAGGCTGCGGTCTGGAGACGAGGCTGCTTTAGTGGTTCTTGGACAATGGTGTCGATATAAATCCTGAAAACGTTTAAAAAAACAGCTACAATAAATTACCCAGGCAGCGAGGAAACGCGTCACAAAATACAACCTCTGAAAAGTGAGCGTAACTTCTCTTCAGACAGAAGAGAAGCACAAAAGAAAACAAGAACTCTGCACAACTTATTAGTAGCAGGTTATTATTATTAGAGCCGACTACAAAGCACTAAATGGCTTAGGCTCTGGCTGGCCTCGGGGGCAGCCGTGAAAGAGCGCTTCCCTACTGCAGATGATTACAGCTTGCTATATGAACTGTGTCCTAATCCTGGTGGACAGCTGAAATTAAAGCCAGGTATGGCCCTCTGCCTTCCCAGCATTCCCCGTGATAAACCCTCCTCCCCTGCTGAGAAGAATCAGTCGTCTGTGAGCTAACGTATTTCCAGAAGAGTCTCCGGTCTGCAGAGATGAGCCGTCTCGTTCAGCGAATCAGGGACCACCGATCACTCTAACAGATTAAGATGACGTACTGTAGTTTATTTTAATGGGATTTCTGCTCTGCTCTCAGAGTGAGTTTAATATGGTAAACTGTGTATGACAGGCCTGGTCCCTCAGACCCCCCCCAGAAAAGAAGGTTTTGTCAGTTGGGTGAACTCGTGTACTCTACTGCTTTTGTTGTCTTGGGTGGGGAGGCAGAGAGGAAAGAGAGCATTTTAAGGTAGTTATTAAACTGAACCTAGAACAGCAGCCAACACGTGAACAGTAATCTATAATTTAAGGAAACTGATGCGTTAAGGACGGGTGCAGCCTTATTAAGGAATTATGTGGTGGATAATTAAAGGCCGTTTACTATCTCAGTGAGCACGGATGTTGAAAGCCTACTTTTGTCATCCAATTCATAAAATACAGTTTACAGAAGTGAAGTTGCGCTCTTGAAAACAGTTGAATCCCTGTAGCTATTTTTGTATTTGAGTGAAGTTATCCTGTGTCCCACGAATGAAGTTTGTCAAAGATGGCAGTTTTTGATTAAATGAGAAATACTCCGATTTATTCCAGTAAAGTAAAAAGTGGAGTGACCTTTTCTGATGGTCCTTTCCTGTGTGTGTGTGTGTGTGTGTGTGTGTAGCATCCATGCAGCCTTTCTGTCAGCTGGCCTGGATGTGCAGGTGTGCTGAGTTAAATGATCTTTTATTGAACGACCTCACACACACACACACACACACACACACACACACACACACACACACACACACACACCGCTGAGCTGATGTTTCTCTCCACACATCTCTCCTCTGCCGTCAGTCCTCTCACTCTCAGTGCTCACGTTCTTCATCTTCATGTGTGTGTGTGTGTCGGCAGTGAGCGGGTTAAAGCGGACAGTGTGACCGTCCTATCAGCGGGGGCGGGGCGGACCCAGCCCACCGCCTCCTGCCTCCGGAGAGCCGGGCTGGAGAGAGAGAGAGAGAGAGAGAGAGAGAGAGAGAGAGAGTGTATGTGAGTGTGTGTGTGTGTGTGTGATAGAGTGTCATTGTGGCAGGACACACTCCCGTGAGAAACAGCCTGCTCTCCCACCAGACTCGGAGTTTCCTTCGCGGGGTGTGTTGTTGCTTGAACTCTCGGATATCTGAAGTGAAACCGGAGGATTTTTTTTCTTTTTTCCACCTTTTTTTTCCTTCAGTTTTTTTTTTCTGTGTGTCGGATCGCCGCGTGCTGCAGCTCCGGATCACGGTAGGACCGCCTCAGCGTGAGACCCGGCCGGTGCCGGACCGTGATGCTCTCCGGGCCGGGGTGTGTGTGTGTGTGTGTGTGTGTGTGTGTGTGTGTGTGTGTGTGTGTCCGCCGGTGAGCTTCGACCGGAGACTGATGTCAAAATGTCCAAATCAGTGGAGAGTTTCGTGATGTTGGTGCAGAGAAAAGCAGAGTTAACTGTTGTTTCACATTTCACTGGTAAATGTGAAACAACAGTGTGTGTGTGTGTGTGTGTGTGTGTGTGTGTGTGTGTGTGTGTCTGCTGCTGCTGAAAGATCCCAACTGTCTACTCAGCAGCATCATGTGCAGGTTCACCATCAGTCAGATTTCTGTAAATGTAAGCTGGTTTACGCCTGCATCAGCTGAGGTCACTGTCCAGGAGGAAGGGATGCTTTCCTCCTACACTTTCTACATGGAGGGTTAGAATCAGTCAGGTGTGTTTGAATTACAGTCAAATGTGTTCCCACCACTCCCTCTGATATGTGGATTCGAAAGACTTGGAATAGAAATACAAGTGTGTTTAACGCTGAGATTGATTGTGCACAAATCACAGTGACGGTCTTCAAAGCAGATCACAGTTTAACGTGTCTGGATACGCTGGTGTCTCTTATAAACGCTGCTGAAGCACAGTGAAACGGAAGAAATGTTCCTTTCCTAACTGAGCTGTCCTGCTGGAGGTTGTGTGTGTGTGTGACACCTGATGAAAAGCTGTCAGGTTGACCTGCTGCGTTCGGCTAATTCACCTTGAGACTCAGCTGTAGCCTCGAGCCGGAGCCGGAGAATCAGCGCGTTTAACAGCCCAGCTGTGAAAAAACTACCCTGAGGGGGTCAAATGCGTCCAAAATCTCTCCTGACAACCAGAAACATGTCGAGTATGTGTCCTGAAGCCCTGCACAGCGTGTGAGCGCCTCTCTGGGACTACTTCTTCTCCTTCTTCTTCTGCTGCTGTTGTTGATGTTGTGATTATTATTAGAAGCACTGTGGCTATTAAAGGTTTCTTGACTGATTCCTGGTAATTACTGCCTATTAGCTTTAATTAAAGGGATGCAGGACGCCTTGCCTTGTGGTGCGTAGCTGCCTGTCGCCCAAGGTCTCTCCATCTCTCTCACACCCCATAATCATGAACTTCACATGAAAGACAGCAGAAGAAGCGCTTCGTCATCACCTGCGTTCTTCCAAACCGCTCGCCCTGGGAATCATTACATACGCCGGGTTTTGGTTTTGACTTTCGTGGTTGTTTTAAAGGCTGAACGCACTAAATAATTCTTCTCGCCAAGGACTTGTGGGATCCGAGTAGGGGGGCTGCGTGGAGCTGAATAATCCCTTAAAGCTGCCGCTTTTATTGTGAAAACGAGGGGGAAATGACACTTCATCACGTTGGGAAGTCTAGACAGAGTTTGACCTGTTGGATCAAGTAGGAGTGAATGTTTAGGATTCAAGGTCACTTGATTTCATGCTTCCTTTTTAATAAAGTTACACAACAGCTGCACCTTTAGTCAGACGCACAGTTTTCAACCATTATAACATGAGGTTGAATTCAGACATTGTTCCTTTTTGCTGCAGTGGATTTAAAATGCCAATTATATATATAAATATCTCCCTGTCCCTTTTTCCTAAAGGTTCTCCTGAAAGTTAATTTCTGCACAATTAAAGTACAGCAGTCCAGATGTGATCGACTGTAGACAAATCAGAGGATGAGCTAAAGAAATCAGAGAAGAAACCTACTTAATACAGCGCTTCTTTATCCCTTACTTGGTCACTAGCATTACCTTCGTCTTCCCTGGTCCGCGTAATCACTACCAGGCTGCGCTTGCTACAACGCTAATGCACTTTAATTCACTTATTCTGGCGCGAGAACACCAGCTACATTTCTTTCATGAACAGATCGGAGCGGCGGGAGCTTTTTTTTTTTTTTTTGCCTCAGTTCCAGCGGTTCTTGGTGCGGCTCGGCCCAGCTGTCAGCTTTTATTTTGAAGAGAGACGCAAGAGCCTGCTTGTGTCCACACAGTCTGCCCTAGATGTCTCACCTGCCTGTCAGCACTCTGCATTGGTACACACACACACAAAGCTTAGGCTGAATTCCTTTAGACACAACCGGCAGGAAGCACACTCTGTCGCACAGAACGCTATTCTCTCTTTATGCTTAGCTTTTTTTTTTTCATACGTGATCTCCATTAAACCTCCGCGTTGCTCCTTTGGGTCATTAGAGGCTCTTGACAGCTGTGGGAGCCAGACTAATGGCTTCATCTGGGTTTCCCTCAGTCCTCTGCTATTCTGAGCTTGTCAGGCGTCCGGAGTTATTCTTCCTCTCCCTCCCCATTTTATTCTCAGCCCCGTCCTCCGAGCCACCCCTGACCCGCCGGGGCCTGTCACGCTCATGTTTCACAGCCCGCTCCATGTTGAGGTGCCACAGAAGCGCATTGGTCGCATATGCCACGCGCATCCATCGCTCAGCGTCAGATGGGGAGGAAAAAAACACGCTGGTGTGATGTATCGTTTGGCGCTAAAATGCAAGATCATTTTGAGGAGAAATAGTTTTTGGGGTCATGGTTTGGGTGAAGCTAAAACCTGTACATGCATAGGATTCATGGGAGGGTAAATATTTAAAGTAAAAAAAAAGTGTGTACTTTAGAATTTTTTTTATTTTAAACAAACCAAAAAGTAGTTCCTGTTAATTTTCTGTCAGTTTTGCACATTTTGAAGTTTCTTCAGTCCCAGTAAGGTGGAGTGTGCATTGTGAGGGTACAAAGGAATCATATTTCACGGGATATGGGTATTAAGGCACTGCAGTAATCAGTTTGGGTCCGCAGCATCTGAAACATTTTCCACGTCATCAGCCTGCACTTTGGGATTTATCTCTGGATGGCATCACAGATAGCAGAGTCTTGGCTCTGCCCTCAAGCATCAAGAAGTAGAGTTGCTCACAATATGTGCTGATGAAAACTCAGAGATGTGACATTTAAAAGTTCCACACAGAGTGAACGTAAATGCAGAAAATATATTTGCATGTTTAGAGTGTTGTGATCAACAGAAAGTGCGGCAGTTTTTTATCTACGATGTTTGGATATTGGTCAGATTAATTGTGACATCTGTCACCAATGGATTCATAACTTGCAATGGTGGTTATGTTATTTTGCGTAAGGATTAACGAAGTACACATACAAAAAATCAGCCAAAGTCATCTTGATTATTTAACGTGATCAGAAGTTGAAATCTAGAAATCTAGATTGTTATCACTATTCACACTGTGAACCGACAGTATGCTCTAATAATTGTTCTGTAGTGACTGAGGTGAAGCACACACACACACACACACACACACACACACACACACACACACACACACACACACACACACACACACACACACACAGCAGCGCCGCTGTCTGCAGACTGAAACT
>JAVQJZ010132011.1:0-14364 GCA_036025355.1 Leiopotherapon unicolor | reverse complement strand
TCAGGTTCCAATGGACCAAATAAATTTTTTTAAATAAAAAAAAAAATGTCATTTTTATTATAATTATTCTCTATGTTGTTTTCCCACACATGCATTTCCATTTGAGAGCAGAGGTTAGTTTAGATGATTTTTTTTGTCCAGCTTTTGATGAATAAAAAGAAGACAAAGCTTTTAAGTTGCAAACACATACGTGGGGGGAAAAACAGTTTGATGAAAGGATAATGTATGTACATAGCAAAAATCCTTTTCACTTACAAACACACTTAGATTTTTACTGATTCTAGAAATCCACTTTCTCGTGTGTTCATTTCCTGGCCTGCAAAGTGCCTCTTCTCATCTCTGAGCTCCCCTCTCCCGGCTGACTGAGTGTGTTTTTGCGAAATGCATCCATCTCAAATTTTACAGCTATGTTTGTGTGTGTGTGTGTCCCCCTCCCTGTTTGAGTCTCCACCTCTTCTCCCAAACCTCCCCCACCTTCTCCCTTGGCTCCACCCCACCCTTCTCTTACTATCACCCCCCATCTTCCTCCAAGGCACAAACCCCTCCCCAACCCATCCAACTCTCTCTCCCACTCAACCCCTTGACTTCAGAAGCCAGTAGCACACCAAACTTGACCCCCCTCCCTCCCTCTTCCCCATGCTCCCCCTTCTTTGGCTCTCTGGTGATAACTTTTACTTACCCTAGCAGACACACTTTGGAGGCTGCAGGACGTGGTGACAACCAGCATAAGGAGCTGTCAGTCACTTTCTTCCACTTTCTGCTGAGAACCAGGAGAACTGCAAATCACCTAGAAAACTCTCTGCTCGTCTGGAACCAAAGGTACAACCTCTAAATTATCTGTTTGTATCTCAGTGCTGTGACACATCCGAGTCATCCTTTTCTTAGTCCGAGTAGCGTGGTGAGGCAGGGTGA
Organism: Leiopotherapon unicolor; assembly: GCA_036025355.1. NCBI lineage: Eukaryota > Metazoa > Chordata > Actinopteri > Centrarchiformes > Terapontidae > Leiopotherapon > Leiopotherapon unicolor. The sequence goes on along the minus strand of JAVQJZ010132011.1, from coordinate 13,452 downwards.
AAATGTGATAATACTGCAGCCAGATAGTCGGTGGAAGGACTCAGCATGCTGGAAACTAAGCAGTGTCATGGTCAGATATGTGAGGAGAGAAAAAGAGAAAAGCAAAAAAAAAAAAAACTTGCCCTCTCGTGGGAAATCTGTTCATTCTCAACCCCACGCCTCCCCCGGAGATACCGAGGAACTAATTAGATATAGGCCTTTCAATTTGGTATGCAGACATGATAAGGCTAAATTATTCCCTTGCAACACTAAGAATGAAATTGAAAAGATACAGAGTTCCTCAAAGTGGGGGAAAAGTTGTTTCTGTGTGGAAAAAAAAAAAAAAAAGGTGGGGAGGGGAAAGAACAACATTGCGGGTACAAGGGAGCGTCTCCGGGTGATAAAAACATCCATCGTGCAGCTCTCAGATTAAGAATTGAGTTTTTTTTTTTCCCTGCAAGAGTTTTCCAGGCCGGGCTGTGCACTGCTGCGCTGGAGATGCAGGTAGATATGGTATCACAAATATGTATATCACAATAAACTGGGAGAAGTAAATAACAGGCTCCTTATCATCTCCAAAACAGAAATGAGATTAACTGTAGCATCCTTTCAGATTCCTGCCTTTTTTTTTGCCAGACGGCTGCTTCTTGGATGTCAGCTCCCAGTTAAATCTAAAGAAAGACTGAAGGAGGCATGCGGGCTTCAGATGATCACATTTCCCTCATGTCAGGCCGACTAAATAAATCATGTGCCATGCAAGTCAGAGGGGTTTTTGCGAAGGGCAGATGCACGATGACGCAACGCAAAAAAAAGCATGCAGAGCGGAGCCTCCGCTTGTCTGGAAATTTGGATGATCCCCTGGTCATGAGCGTTTCTGTCAGTGTGGTCAGAGCGTAAGCATTAGAGAGAGAGAGGTGTATTTTAAATCACAAAGGCAATCCTGGTCTTAAGTCTTCAACCTCACACGCCATTCCACCCATCCCGAAGAGGCAGAGACACGTCCGCCTTGAGATAAACACAATACAGAACACATGTTTATGAATAGCCTGTTGCTCGGTGAAACGCTCATACCCACAATAAAGTCAAACCTGGAGGAGTTAGTGCATTTGCGTGTAACCGTGCATAACTTGTGCACGATAATGTTATCACTGGTTCTGAAATAGCTTTTGCGAGTCTTGGCAGCGGCGATGCACTATCAAGGCTTGCATTGCAAACCTTGTCGCGAGTCTTCTAATAGCAGTGAAAATCTTTGTTGTGTCAGTGCAGCGTGTCACTTGGTTGTCAGGTACAAATCCATCAGCGGTGGGTGGGGGGTTGTTTGGTTCTGCTTTGCGTCTGTCAGCGAGATAAACTGATGGATTTGATGTTTGAGAATGTCAAAGGGGAAGGGCGGGTGGGGTGGATGTTTTTTTTTTTCTTTACAAAGCTCTGAGCACATCCACCAATGGGTGTGGTCAGAAATGTGTTTTGTTTCTGCGGTAACCACACCCAACAGTGTCCTGAAGTACACCTGTTCATTGCTGCATAGAGATGAGAAGTAAGTTAATCAGTAAGAAATCAGAAAAAAGAACATTTTAACACAAGAGTGTTAACCACTTTTTAAACGTTTGTCCCCCAATAGAAATAGGCCAAACATTAAGAAATAGATGTTTAGTACTGTGGCATGTAGTGTTAAGTGTCTGTGTAATGCTTCATTCCTCTCCCAGTGGAAACTAAAGGCCCCAACATGGCGTCCCAGATCCCAGCGCTCCCGCAGTCCTACGCTCCGGGAACGGACAGTGTCTTCTCTGACCGTTCTGGCTTTTTCTCTCTGGACTCCAACGTCCCTGGGCTCTCCAAGGTGATTCTCAACAAGCTCAACATGAAGGACTATGGAGAATACAGGTAAAAACTACAGACACTAACTTAGAGCCAGAGCCAGTGTTTCCATTTTGTTCTCATACCAACCAGTAGCTTTTCATAAAGTTGCAATTCATAACTCCACATGCAAATGAAGTGTCTGATTCGAATCAGGGCCGCCGTTGAGGGAAAGGCGAGAGGGATCTCGTTCCGCAACTACAAGGAGATGTTCCAGAAGATGGAGGAGACCTTCAAGTTCTGCACCAGCTGCAACAAACTCCCAGAGCATCTCACCGAGGGACAGGCCTTGAAGCGCTGTGTGAAGTGAGTGCGAAGCCACAACTGGAGAGTGATTGCAGAGATAATAGATGTCCTCGCTTTAATTTGTGGCCCATGATGCGGCATTAAGTCAGATTAACATTAATCATTGTTGACAATCAGAATATTTTAGGCACCGTCCTCTGGTCTGCTCGATTATCACCCAGTCGGGACATTGTTCTGACATCGTCGTCCAATAGCTGTCATGTGTGAAGCATTACCAGTTGCCGTTGTATCAGCGCCAGACTGACAGGACACCGAGGCGTGGACAGCTCTACAGAGGTGGACAATGGCCAGTAGCAAATATAGCTAAGTCCCCTGACTGTGATTCATCTCTCTGCACTTCTGCAGCTTATTAAGAGCAGCTTGATGCAGTTCATAATGTCACAGCATCACAGTGTGATTTCCATTGAGCATATGGAGACTAAGGAGTCGAATACAGTATTCTGCAGGTTCACGTTGTTTATGTGCCACTGTCTTGCTCTTTCTATCTTTCTGTCTGATTCACACGCACTAAAACGCTGTCTTGACTGTGCAGGGCCTTGAAATTCTCAGCTGCCACTGCCCCTCTCAGAAAAGTTACCAGTCGCAGCAGACGTTCAGGCAGACGGAAAGCAGAAGTGCTGAATCAGAAAACCCCCAAGAACTTTGACATCTGAGAATTTCCACAAATAATTCAGGGGAACTGATTTTTATTCTCTTTCTGATCCACATCGACCTTTTTATTACCCTGAGGGCTGAGGTATATCTATGGAAGTGTTTTGTACTCAAGGGCCCCTGTGTTTTCTCACCTTGCTTTGTCTCACTTTGTCCACTCGTAAGCCACTTTCGGAGGATTAGTGCACCACGAAGCGTGCTACGACAGAACACGTCGGCTGATAAATCATTTTATGGAAATGCTGGTGCCTCTAGGGCTGCAAATGATTGCGAGGTAAAGTAATATAGTCTCCTGAAGCACCAACTGGCACCGGCAGTCAGACCTCTAATCCAACGCATTACCTCACCATCTAAACCCTGTGACACAAACACAAAAGCCTGCATCCATACAAAGAGGCTGTGGAGTCGGTAATAAATTACAGCGTCTACCTACGGCGGCTGCTGTCTAAAACAGGACAGAATTCATCTTCCATGTCATGAGTTTGCCAGTGAATGAGAAGGTCAAATATAAAGACGCGTCCTATACAAATGTAAAATGCTATTTGTGTCCTGGCACCAACAAGGTGTTCTAGGTGTTCGTCTAATAATAAAGAGGTATGAAATGTGTTACAACTGATGCATCCTAAACATTTTTTTTAATGCTGTACAGCTGGTTAGGTAATAGATAGCTTCAAACAGGCTACAGGAGGAATTAAGTGCTTCTTAGTCACAATCCATCACTGATGCATACTTTGTTGATATTCCATCAGGTTATGAATCAGAAATTTCTTCAGATTTCAGATAGCAGCTCTGTGCGGTTGTGCTTAGGCACAGCTAATGCTAAAATTGGCATGCTAAGAACACTGACACATGATACGTGCATACACATACACTCGCACACGCAGTCACGCAGATACGATGTACGCGGTGACAGTTCTCACACGATGATGTTTACCACGTTCAACACAGCTTAGCAAGTTAGCGTGCAAACACTGACACTAAGCATACGGTCTGAGACACAAAGTCATTCATCGTTTTGCAGGTATTTAGTTATGAACCGAAGTTGGACAAATAGAAAATTTGACCCTATGATGCTGCTAGATGAAAGGTCAGAGGATCACCAAAGTCATCAGTTTTAATCATCCTGGGACCTTGAATATCCACATGCCCCTGACTTGGGGATGCAACTGGAGGGTAAACAACTTTGCCAAAGAAACTTCTTCTATTTGTTTAACTACCATGCCTTGTGTGCTTTGCCCCCCCGCCCCCCCCAATATTTTTCTCACAGGTGCCTAAATGTGTACTACTGCACCAAGGACTGTCAGAAAAAGGACTGGCCTCAGCACAAAAAAGTCTGCAAGTTGCTGCGCCTGGTGGCCATTGACAGACTAGTGGAGTGGCTGATGTTCACTGGTGAGAAATGAGAAGGCGGTGCAGCTGAAATTAAAATGCCTTAATAGCTGTTTGAGTTCACAAAACAGAGAAATCACATTAATGAGATGGCATATTTTAAAGCTGAGCTGCAGGAATGACATGCCCATGAGACAAAAACTGACTGAAATTTACAGTGCAATCCTGGTGAAATTTGGATTGAAGTTTCTCAGCCTTTGATTGCTTTCCATACGCCATACGTAAACTTGCCTAACAGAATTGTGTGTGTCCTCAGTTTTGTGTCGCATAAATCCATCATAAATGTTCTACCAACCCCCCAGGAGACCTTCCCTTCCCCACCGAGAAGTGGTCCAAGTCAACTGCCGAGGTGAAGAAATGGGACGACTGGCTTCCCATGCAGGGGGACCTCACGCCACGTCTGGATGGCATCTTGTCTGGTGCCAACATGGCAACCCTTTGGAAGAATGCTGGCAGGCCAAGGCCGGATGACCCTGACCTACAACAGTCTTTATGGCGCATTCAGAGCGAGTTCCTGTCTCGAGTTCTCACAGTTGGGATGGCCATACAACACTTTGGCCTTGATCCGTATGCTAAACCACTCACAGTTCACTTAGCGGGGGCGTCCCACAATGAGACCATGGGAGCCAGGCCGACTGACTTTGATGAGCTGAACAACATGTTCCCTGGTCACCAGGGCATCGAGATAGTCATGGTGGGACCAGAAGTGGTGGACGGCCCCATCATGAGGCCTCCTCTCAGGGTGTTTGGCCCCAAGCAGAGGGTCTACATCAGCGCCTATAAGGGCCTCTACCACCAGTTCTGGGAGGATGCGGTGGAGAAAGACGAAGCAGCCAAGCCAGATTTGGTGGTTGGATTTCATCCCGGTATGTAAATACAACATCCTTCCAAACATGAACAAACTAAATGCTGAGATGTGATTGCGCAGCCACCAAACTCTTGACACAGGTCTGATTGAAAAGAGACGTTCACCTCAAAGATGCTTTTAAATCAACCAGTTAAGAATATAATCATCACTGCAGCTATAAATAGAACCTGCTCAGTTTGAGTTATCAGCTGTCTTGGAGGACCAGTGAACTGCCTCCTTCAGAGACCAGAGCAAGTAGGAGACTGGTAACTCACTAGATCTGGTCTATTCATTAGCACCAGGCTTTTATTAGGGATTTGGGTGATTAATGGGAGCAGCTGGGAAAGAGTTTGGCTTCTGACTATTGGACTCAGCATAAAGTGGGTAAGCTGCCCTTTTGTAAGGGGAGACTCATTTCCCACCAGTTTCACTCTGATGGACATTAAAGCTGCTGCTGTTTGCAAAATCATTGATTTAAAATAATAATGCCATCCCTGTCCCCATTTTCAGCCTGTGGACAGACAATTCTCTGGCCTAATAAAAACTTTCTTCTTGAATTATGCATAAAGTTAATTCTTTTGGAATACAATAAAATAAGCAACAGCAACTTTTTCTCCACTTTGTGCTAAATGGCATGTTAGAGTGAAAGTGTTGACATCTCAGGTCTGTCCATTTGCCTCCTCTCACAGACAACCACCTCATTAAAGTGGGATAACCCTACACCTCTTAGGCTCTTGCTCTGAATCAGCTCTCTGACCCTTTAACCTGCAAAGCAGCAGTAAAGCCCTGACCCGACCGCATCCATAACCCCTGGCTCAGTTATCCCTGCAGGCTCCGCCGGAGCTAAATATACAGGAATCAGTCATCCTGAGAGTAAACTGCCTGAGTGCCTGGCTGCATTTCATACCGCAAACCTGGCAGAGCACTGCATTATGACACAGTTTAAGTGATAGGGGAGCAGGCAGCATGACGAAAGGAATGAAAAGCAAAATGTGGGGAAGTCAGTAAGAGAAACAGCGTGAGAGAGGAAACACAGCAGTGAAAAACAGACGCTGACCTTAGAGAATAAGCGAGGTGGGGCGATGTCAGCTGTCAGCTCTCATAAAGGAAATGGATGATGACTAAGTAAGTCCGCACAAAGATAAACCACTGAAAACAGACACCTCATAAACACAATCGCAACTCTCTGATTGCTTTATGTTACCTATGAATGTAATTGTGAGATATATTTTCCCAGCCCAGGAAACAGCCCAGTCCCTTACCATTAACAGCAACTTTATCCACCATATGGCCCAAGTGCCCACTGGAGCCAGGCAATTATTGCAGTCATTAACAGTCAGACTGTAACATCTCTTTGTCATCCTATCTCCTGGAGGTCTACATGCCCAATCGCTTACTCCCTGTTAAATGTTTTATCGTGATGAGAAGCGTAACCTCGGGGATGCTGGTATCGCAGGATGCATTATTCAAATCAAAATCCCTTCTCTCTGCAGTTGGACTTCTCCAGGAAGGATAACACGATACCATCTGTGTGCGAGTATCCCAGTAGCCTCACAGTTCTCTGCCTCTGTGGCATGCTCCGAGCCCCCCCAAAAACACACTCGCAGCCATTGCGCACACCAGTATGTCCTGAACAGCTTAAGCGTTAATAAATTCATAGCTTTCCCCCCCCTCCCCTGAAATGCTGATTAAAATGTAATCTGCAGTGACAGCGTTCACTTGGACCAACTGATAATGTGAGACTTTATTGATCAGCGCGGGCAAATTCTCTGTTTGCCACTCGACCGGTTTTGTCTCATTCAAGGACACTTAAGCCGGACGGATTTACAGTATTTGCTGCCATGGTGGCTTGAACCCCAGTCATCTGGTTGAAGGTCGAGCTATTCATCACCCTACCCTGTTGCTCAGGCAAAAAAAAAACATACCGCTGATATCAACCCGAGTCGGGACAAATTGACATCTGTCAGTTAATATGCTGCAGGATTACAGACCCAACCCAGAACAGATAAAGCCAGGCCGCCGCACTGGATCTTCTGTGTGTATTTGCTGGAACATCATGAATTTTCAGCTGGCGTGCTGTGAGTTAAGTTGGAACAAACCTTTCCTGGTCTGGCTGAAGTTTTCAAATGAGGTCAGCTTGTTTGGAGTGAGATTAATTTTGTCATATTGACTGGTAATTAGGCTCACCGCTTAACACAGTCCAGCGACACATCCAGAAGGAAAGATATTTCCAGCTAACAAGAGAAAGACACGGCCAGCTGGACACTAATCAGACGTAATCTGTTCGATACTCCACCTCACGGGGGAGAAAGAAAACAGCCTTTTTTCCTCTTTCATGCTGGAAAGACGTGAGGCAGACAGCTCAATAAGTGCTTTCTACTGTCAGAATCATTCATCTTGCTTATTCATGGAGGTATGCAAGAGTGGCTTATTCTGAAAATGTGTTTTTTTTTTTTACTATGATTGATGGGATCCTACACGAAAGCCTGATTTTTTTTCTGCCAAAGTGAGAGCGGTTTTGGTTACTTCACATGAGAGATTTCTGTATTTCTGTTTGTGTTCTTCTTGCTCGGTTGAAATGGACGGGGGCTCAGTTGGAAAGAATTTCTGTCACCAATCAGGATTTTCAAATATTTGGATAAAACTCTTGGAGGACTGTTGTTGTAGTCCAAATGAAAGATATTAGCAAAGGTGATAAACTCTTTATAAATAATGCCTCAAGATGTTTTTTTTTTCACGAGAGTCAGAATTTTTGCACACAGACGGTCATTTGGTTGGTCAATACACCACTTCTGTATGGCATAAAAAAACAAACTGATGCTAAGACGACCCCCCCCACCTTTTCTCTAGCACCACTGTGATGTTCATATTTTTGGTCTTGAGTGAAATGTCACTACTATTTGATGGATTGCCGTTAAATTTAGTACAGATATTCATGCCCTTCTCAGCGAGCACTGAAATGACTTTTGCGGCACACACAGAAATCAAATGACATTCCCATCAGCCTTAGCTCAAAGTGCTGCTGAGTTTAAGAACATCCTCATACGCAGGAAATTTAATACAGAGAAACACAAGATTTAAAGTTTTCAGGGGTTTTAATAGTAAAATGGATCAAATATCATACTGATACTGGTTATTTTGTTATTACATGAACATGCTTGTGCAAATTTCAGAATGGAGAACTGGCGGCCTGGTTGGTATTTCTGCATCATATTCAGGTTTCGATTCGTGTCGTATCACTTGGCCTCATTATGTATCTCTTAACATATGTTTTTATGTGCTTCCAACATAGGTTTCCATGCTAACCAGGGTCTGGTGGAGGGCTGGCTGCCCACCCTACTGTTACTCAGAGATTATAACATCCCCACCTTCTTCACAATGTACAGGTTAGTCATGTTACGGTAACTCTGAAACCTACAGCTGTTTCAAACTTTATAGCGGGGGTAATAATGTTTCTTGCTTTTAGTGCCGCAGTAAATATTTTAAGTTTTATGTGCCAGAGGGACTCGTTAACTCACAGTTTCTACCATCTGCTATCCAACTCTTTGAAAAAGAAATGTCATACCTGATGAATATTGAGACTGTAGAACCAACTGCACCCCCCCCTCTCCCCCCCCACCCACCCCACCCCTCCTTCTTTATATGTGTGGTGTATATTCAGCCCATTTGTTGTCCACTCACATATAACGGCTGGTCTCCCCACTCCTCACCTACCTGACCTCATCACCACAGTCCTCAGTCTCAGCGCAGTTATCGTTGCTCGGATCGCACCACTCCTTCCACACTTCACTCTCTTTCCCTCTGGTGGCAAATACCAGTTTGCCGTTTGTACAAAAGCCGAGTTGAAGAAAAGATTTATTTCCTCTCCTGCAGGCACTCTCAGCAAACTCCCCCCGTAGACCTCAACTTGATGATATAGCAGAGTTATTGATGTTGTTTTCGTTCTCTTCTGCTGATGCTCTTCCGCTTTCATTTCTCCCAAATTGTTTTTCTTGTGGGCGGATGTTAAAATAAGTCTGTGAAAAGTTGCTTAAGCCTCTCGTGGGGAAGATATCAAGCTAAATTTACTTAATTGATGCCTTTTGCTCTTTGTTGCTTTGCCTCCGCAGCGAGCAGGAGCTCAAGTACTCGCTCCAGATTCTGTTGGAGTTGGAGATGCGCATCAGGGACAGCGGACCCAACCCCTTCACCTCACAGAAACCAGAGCAGGTCCAGGCCTGCCCCAACAAGACCCCAGTCTACTGCAACTCTCACTACGTCTGTTTCCAGGGCCTGCAGCCTGATGAGAGCTTAGAGGAGAGCGGGCCAGACAATTAAGAAGCTATCATAAGGAAAAACCTGTCCGGGGTGCCATAACTCCACTTTAAAGGTGTGATTTTCAAAGCAGGATTTTGGGACTTCCAGAGATCCATGGAGAGCTTCCTGTAGTCTTTTAGAGATGGACACTACCTAAGTGCGCCACCTGACTTATATGGATGCTGAAGGTTACGTTCTCAAACAGGGAACGGGGGGTTTTCAAAGACGTAAAAAGCAGATTAGCTGCTCCGAGAATGTGTTTAACACTGTCCTTTCAAGTCTGAAATGATCAGTGATTGAGACAGATTATAAAAATCAGTCAAAGATCATCATCTGGGATGACAGCACCTGCGGGCATCGGCGGGTTTGTACTCTGTTGGTGCCCTGAGGTCGTTGATGGATATAAAAGGTCGTGGGTGTACATACGTAATGAGACCAAAATTAACTGCAAAATTTGTTCAGTTACCATTTACCGATTCCCTGTGAATTGTACTGCGGCTAGCCCTATTCCCAATTCTCACAGTAGCTGCATGAAACCAGATCATGTGTATATTAATCTAATATATGACCTAAAATTACACTTAAATAAATCATCATGTGCCTGAACTGAACTGAACCTTGGTTTATTTTTTCTTTTTTTGTTTTTACATCTGTGCAAAGATGTAAAAAGTTGAAGCTGTTGCAGGAGGACTTTGTTGTTTCTGCTGCTGAACATCAGCCCACATTCAAGGTTCTGTTCAAATCATGTTCATTATTCAAACCTCTATCTGATCACCATGGATTTGTCCTCTTGAATAGACGATGAAGGGAGACACTTCATAGGGAACTGTGTCTTATACCATCTCTTCACAATAACATAATAAAACAAAAATCTGAGCAGTATTTGTTCGACAGCAGCTTTCAGTTTTATTCAGAGCAAATAACCGTAACCCCATATGGTACAATCTTTAAAAAAAACCCAGCAGGAGCTACAAGCTTACATAAGTTATTGCCTGTGTGACACAGTTTCAACAAAACCCAACATTATATGCTCCGCCTATTGCAGGCCTATTGTAAGGGATTGCATTATATTACAAGACATGGACAAATCACAGGACTTCGCCTCAGCAGGAGCTTTAAAAATGCCCCTTCATGACTATGAAACTAGACCCACTTTCTGCAGACATTTGGAATAATAACTTGTGAGCCCTATTTCCTTGCAGATGCTCCAGTCAAAGCAGGAGGGGAGGTGTGGGGGGGTGCTTTTTTTTTTTTTTACATTTTTTGTACAAATTAGCAGAAGTCAAATGACAAGGCGCATCAGAACAATTAGGGAGTGTGTTAAAATAATTTATTCATTCGATCCAGTCTTATCACAGTGCTCTCCCCCATGTGCAGCGAGTCAGTTCGAAATGAATAGCAAAGTCGTTTTCATCATCAATCAAATCTTACCAAACTAAATGGGGTGTGTGGCAACAGCAGGGAATCTATGGGTGACAACCCTGTTTTATAACCTGCCGTCTGCGACAATGATAGAGGTGAGTAGTCCTGCTGCTGGTTTGGATTAATAATGTGTGAAAATTATTAATAATGCTCGATCATGCCACTGATAGCAGTGTGTTAAACAAACCATTACATCTTTGTCTGGATGTTGCTCGTTATGCTTGGCTGGAGTGGGGAAATGTCTTTACAGCTTTTTGCAGTGTGGCGCTGCCCTCTAGTGGACAAATATGGTAACAGCACACCAAAAGTGTAGTTAAATTTATAATATGGGGCTTGGGGCCTTTTCAGTGGACACATGGGCCATGTTCTGATGTGTTAGCTTTGTAATGAATTAACTTAACTAATCGCTTAATAAAAAGTGACCTGTGGGTTAGATTTTTTCCCACAAGCATTTGTTTTAAGTACAGTGTTTTCTTACCCTGAAAAGCATGCACAGATTGAGTAATTTTGTAATGCGACCCCTACATTTGTGGCTCTTGTGAAGTCAGGAATGGTCTAGAGTCAGATGTTTCTAGAAAGGAAGGGCACAGGTGCTATATCTGGCACCGGCCTGCACCCCCCCCCAGCACTCACATAACAACCCACACACAGGAGCAGCACGACGGAGAGCAGCACATTCAGAGTCTCATTCACAAATGACGGAAACTGAGAGGTAAGTAGGGTTTCGGGCTAATGCCACCTTTTTTACTCCTCGTCTCTGATGCTGGAGAACTTGTTTGACTGTGCATTTGCTGCCCAACGACGCCTCCAAAACTCATGTGGGTGCCTGAGGCGCGGGAGCAGACTGACAGCTCGACATTTGAATGGCATTTTGGGACGCACGGCATCGTTTCATCTGTCTGCACCCCGCTGTCCCATTCCCCCTTTTCTGTCCGAGTTGTCAGCATTAAGCTCCAGGCACCTTTTCTGCAACATTGTTATGTGTAAACTTATGAATCTGCCCCTCACCCCTCCTCACACTGTGGCAAATGTTCCAGTCTAAGAATAGAAAAGGCCTCAGCAGTCTGCTGGTGAGCAGTCAGCGAGCTACACTTTTAAATACTGAACATGTTTAGTTTGATTTGTTTTGGTGTGGTGACCGGTGAGTAATTCTATTCTGCTGAGTCTTTTCTAATTTCATCTTTTATTTGCCTCAGCAGGGCCGGTGCGGAGGCCAAAGGTAAGACCATGGCCTTCCGATCTCAAAAAGAGATGTTCGAGAAGATGGAGGAATCCTTTAAAGTCTGTGCCCACTGCGAGAAGCGGCCGAAGCAACTTTCCAACCCGCAGAGCCTGAAGCGCTGTGCTAGGTACAAAAACACACAAACAAACCTGAGAAACAAGATTTCGCTTTGTCAGTGTTGGTCGGTTTTCAGTCACAGATCTCTTCCTTTTGTTGCGGTTTGCACAGATGTCTAAATGTTTACTACTGCTGTAAAGAGTGTCAGAAGGACGACTGGCCCAAACACAAGAAGTTCTGCTCACAGTTGCGTCTCATTGCCATAGACAGAGCGGTGGAATGGCTTCTGTTCCAAGGTAAATGCATATGAAAGACACAAAGACTGATAAAAGCTGTGTGAATTCATTCTCCTTTTATAAGAAAGGAATGAAGAATCGTGCCCAAAACTTGCATCTGTACCTCACAGTTTTTTTGTTTTGTGTCTCTTTTCAGGAGACCTTCCCTTCCCCACAGAGAAATGGTCAAAGCCGCAGTCAGAGATTAAAGGCTGGGATGACTGGCTGACAATGCAGGGAGATCTCACAGCCCGCCTGGATCCCATCCTTAATGGAGCAAACATGAAAGACTTGTGGACCAACGCTGGCAGGCCTAAGCCCGACGATGAGGAGCTGAAGCAGTCGCTGTGGAGGGTTTGCAGCGAGTTCTTCTCCAGGCCGCTGACCATAGCCTGGGGCATGAGGCTGTTCGGCCTTAACCCTTATTCCAAACCTCTCACCATTCACCTGGTGGGAGCAGGCCAGAGCGAGACTCTGGGAACCAGACTGACGGACTACGATGAGCTGAACAACATGTTCCCTGGACACCAGGGCATCGAGATAGTCATGGTGGGACCAGAGGTGCTGGACGGCCCCATCATGAGGCCTCCTCTTAGGGCGTTTGGCCCCAAGCAGAGGGTCTACATCAGCGCCTACAAGGGCCTCTACCACCAGTTCTGGGAGGAGCTGGTGGAGAAGGAGGAAGCAGCCAAACCAGACCTGGTGGTCGGATTCAATCCTGGTGAGAACATCTCCTCCATTAAACAAAAATATGATACCAAACTCACTTTTACACTCAAAAAACCTGGATTTTTAATGAACAGCTCACTAAGGTGGCTACTGATGAGGAGGCTTTTGTTCTGTATTTTGATTTGTTTTCTGTATTTTTGTGTCAAGGATTTGATGCCAGTCAGGGCCTGGATGAGGGCTGGCTTCCAACTCTTCTGCTCCTCAGGGATTATGAGATTCCTTCTCTTTTCACTGCTCTCAGGTGAGTGTTAGAGAACAGTGGGCACACACACAGAAGAATATCTTACAGCAGAATGGCAGTGGTTGAAAGTAACTATAAACATTCTGAACTGCTTGCTTTAATATCACTTTTTACTTCACTACATTTTCTTCCACTAGCCACAACCAAATGTGTGTAAAACCAACAGAGTGAAAATTGTTAA
>JAVQJZ010131994.1:0-18301 GCA_036025355.1 Leiopotherapon unicolor | reverse complement strand
CGTTTTTTTCTGCTCTGAATATGATGGCGCCTGGAAGCTAAAAAAAAAAACACCCACCCACAAATTTTCTTTCGGGCACCACTGGACCCCCCCCCCCCCCTCAAAGTCCTTTAAATTTAAATATGGCTTTATCACGTAGCCGTGCATCTCATCTCCGCATCACGCGTGAAGACGAGTCCAAATGAGCCGAGCAAACCTCTCTCTCTCTCTCTCTCTCTTTTCCTCTTCCTCCTCCTCCTCATAGCACCCGATGTTCAAATAGCCTAAAACATGTCTGATGTCGAAAAAAACGCCGCAACGCAGACGCCGAATAAACATTGCTGTCTCTTTAAATGAAAAGCATGTAATTGTTAACGCGTCGAGCCAGGTCATAGACGCTGCCTTTTTTCTCTCGGAGGAGATTTGACCCAAAAATAGTGGCCGGGCTGCCTGCTGGTAACCTTCACAAGCACCGGGATGAAAGTTTATGCCTTTTCATCGAGGCAAACTTAAATAGAGCTGTAACATAATGTGCGAGCTCCCCCTTCTCCTTCACTAAAAACAACAAAAAAAATGAGGTGCGTTTTTTTACTTACGTATTTCTTCTGAATGATATTCCTCTTGGGTCTTTCCTTGCTCATCATGCAATCCCCACCAAAATAAAGAAATGTTTTTCTTTTTGGCTATAGAGAGAATGGCCACATGAATTTCTTTTCTTTTGACTTCTCGCCTCTCCCGGAGCACCACCAAAGCAAAGCAACCGACCAAATGACGATTTAAATCCCCGGCTCGGCAGGAGGAAAAAAAAAAAGAAGAAGAAGCTTGCTGGCTTTGCAGAATCCTTCCTTCGCTTGTTTCAACCCCGGTCCTCTTTAAAAAATGATAAAAAATAAAAATAAAAAAGGAGGTGGAAGAAAAACTACTCGGACGTAAATCCTTAAAAGCAAAAAAGGAAGGGGGTGTCTCGGAGGGTCGATGAGACGGAGCCGAGCTCAGTCGGGGGACAACATGGTCAAAACAAACGCACAACAATAACTTCCATCGGCCTGCTCGGCTCGGCTCGGCTCGGCTGCGCTCTCGCTCCCGGCTCTTTTCAAACGCATGAATGTGCTGGAGCTGCCGACGGCGAGTCACATCTTGTTCGAGGCGACGACGCGCGGAGAGCCCAATAAATAGACATTTATTAAAAAATAAAAATAAAAAAACAACAACTAAACAAAACGCTGGCTGTCACGTCTATTTTTATGCGTTTCTTGTATTTATCTTTATTTTTTGTTTCCTTTTTTCTTTTTTTTTGGAGGAGCTGGAGCCTGCGGTCGACGAGAGAGGCGGCTCTCTCCAGCGGCACTGCTCTGCTGACTACGAGCAGCTCCTTTCTTCCCCTCTGCCTCTTCCTCTCAGCCTATCACGTCCTCCGCCGATTCAGCGGCAACTTCAAAACACCTTGCGAGGCAGATCGGCCAGCAAATGCCCCCCCACGTCCTCTGTTTTTATGCCCCGCGATCGAGATGCACACTTCAAGGCGATCTGACGCTAAATGGTGCGTTCAAAGACCCAAAACATGAGTTTGGAGGCTTTGTAGTGTCTGAGGTGGGTTTTTACTTCCACCATGCTGCTGGTGTTTTAAACCCCCCCTTATCATGACATCATTATAGTTAGACGGGGGCCTACAGCCTGAGATGGCCTTGTTTTTCATTTTCTGTCACGATCTTATGAAGAACTAGTTGGGTGTTTGTGGTGCCCATGGTGAAAAACTGTCACTTTTAAAGCTGCAAGAGGAAATCTCACAAGAGAAATTGAGGGTATAAGGGGGGATGGCAAAAAGTGGTGGTTCCCATATCTTTATGTAAATGACAGCACCCAACCCCCAAGCTCCTTTAAACACCGCCCCCGCGAAGTTAAACATTAGAGCGAGAGCCCTTCATCTGAGAAAACATTAGTTTCAGGATTTCTTTCAGTCTTGTGTGGAGACCCGGACTCTTGTGGTAGTTAACAAACTAGAGGGGGCGCAATAATAGTTGCCAAAAGGTCATTTTATTTCACGTTTGTGTCCTGGGCCTAGAGTGAAACACACTGCTAAAGAGATTAAACCCAACAGGAGAACACCCAGAGGTGTCTGCACCCAGCTTTGTGATTTACTGCTCTAAGATAAACAAGCTTTTACCATTAAATCTGAGTTTTACATGTTGATCTCATTCAGCTCTGCCACACACCTCCAACCCCCCCTTTTGCTCCCATTGAACCGATCAACTGTCGCAACATGTCCAACAAGAAAGAAAGAAAAGATTAATGGAGCACATTGTTGGCCATATTTACTTTTACCTGACAGCACAAAGTGGCTGCACATTTTCAGATTATCTGTCCAGTTTGAATGCACTGATGTACAAAGCTTGTATTAAAATATTTTTTTATAGACTGTGTGTGTATCTGGACTGCATATTTGTACAGGTAATATTTACGCTTTTGTGTTATCCACTCTGTGCTATGACTGTTAACTGACTGGGTGTCCTCATCCCCCTCACTAGAAGTGGGCTCGCTGTGTCATTATTCTAATATACTGAGTGGGACGGTTGCTCTGTATGAACCCCGGAGGTAGTTAAGAGTAATGTGTGTGTGTGTGTGTGTGTGTGTTTTACAGTACAACACAAATATAGTTGTAGCCTTGTCTCCAAAGGTAGGTCTTTTAAAAGACCTCCATCTGCCGAACAGTGTTTCTTTGTAAACTGTACAGTGTTAAAGCTTTTAACCTTTCATAAGTCAGCTCTGGGATTGGTTAACTAAAAACTGCAGTGCGGCTGTCAGTCGGTCCACTTTAGGCGCATTGTTGAGACTGAAATATCTCAACAGCCATGCCATTAAATTTTGGACAGACGCTTGTGGTCTCTAGAGGATGAGGCCTACTGAATTTGGTGATCCCCTTACCTTTTCTCTAATGCCATCAAGAGGTCAACATGTTTTATTTCTAGTGAAACGTCTCCACAACTGTCGGGTGGATTGTGATGAAATTGGTAACAGATCTCCATGGCGCCCGCGGGATGAATCCTAATGACTTTGGCGAGCCCATGAATTTTCCTCTAACGCCACCAGCAGGTCGAGGTTTCCACTTGTGCTGTGAAACATCTTGGCATCTGCTGAATGGCCTGGGACAAACTTTTGTTCAGACTTCTACGATGACCAGATCACGATGATAACAATGCCTTGACCTTCCCTCTAGTGCCACCTTAAGGTTCAGATTTTACATTTACAGTACTTTGTCAACAAAATTTGGTTTGGTACAAATGTTCGTGTTCCCCTCAGGATAAACTGTATGAACGTTGACAGTCCAAGAACTTTCCATCGAGCCCAACCATCAGGTCAAAACTTAAATTTGTCCCTTACTCCAGTTTTACCTGCAAAGCATGCTAACAGGCTAAACTCAGACGGTGGACACGATTCGTTTTATACTGGCCAAAAATGAGCAGTTTAACAACATCACTGTCAGCATGATAACATTAGCATTCGACTCAAAGCCCAGCTGTTTGGCATTGGACACTTTGTCTTTGGTCTTAATGTGGCATGGTTGGGTTTGGACTTTGCAGGCAAATTTCAGCAGGTATCATTACTTTATAATTCAATATGATAGGAAGACAATGCTTACTCAGATTTGAGGGCACCAAGACTTGATTCCATTAACACGTCTGAGTTTTCTGATGTCAGATTAACAAGGTACAAGTCATCCATTTGCTCCTACTTAATGGTAGTTAGAACATTTTTAATTTAATTCTTTTTAATTAGTTAATGATAGTTTGAAATGAGAGTGGTTAAGCACCAGGTCATAAAAACTATTTCTTACAGAGGATATCCAAGTTTCCAGGTCGTCTTACCTGCATGTCTTTGCACCGTGGGAGGAAGCCGGTCAAGAAATGTTAAAAGCAGAACCATTCAGACCAGCACTACAGTCAGTCACCAGCATGTGTGCAATCAGGCTGATTTCATTATCATTCATGTAACAAGAAAGAGCTATTGATTCCTCTTCTGTGTTTGATGTAGATTTAGCATAACACACCGAATGATCAAAGCACTGAACTTACCCATGAATGCATGAACAAAGACACCAAATCAATAGCTGACGGGTCAATAATTCTAACTGAGGCTTGCAGATGACATGATATTTATGTAGTCGTCCGTTAAGTCACATTGTATTTAATGTATGAACAGAATACGAAAGAAATGTTAGATCAGTAGGAATGCAGACGTGATACAGTGTGTGGAGCGTGAGGACGTAGAGAGGGGATCATAAATGTTGATCATAAGCACATTTAGAGTGCAATGACAACAATCATAACCTTTTATTTTCAGGTAAATTACAAGAAATGATACATCAGAAAATCAAGTAAATCTTAACAGTGCCTTCATCTGTGGACAGAATAATCTTTTAGCCCTCAAATCAATGGTGCCTCGTGCTTTGACAGAGTCAAGCAGGCTATTTTGAGACGAGGCTGTGGAACACGTTGCCTTTAGCCCCCATCACCCTGCACTCTCAGGGGGGTTTAACGGGGTCCTCTGACCTGTTGGTGCTGACATTTAGGCCCACATGAATCAATGAGACAAGCTGCAGAGGGATGCCTGAATTTTACAGCAGTCCCCCTTCGAGGGTTCACATTTAGCCCACGCCATGTACAGGCAGAAGGGTCTTTCAGACATTTTTAGCCTGCTTTGTCCTTGTGTAGATTTGTATAACAAAGCCTGAGCAAGATTTATTTTTTTCTGCTCTGACGCAATCATCTGGCTTACCGAGTCCTTTAAAATGTTAAATGTTTGTTGCATAGGGTGAAATGTGTAATCTTTAACAGTGGCTCACTCCGGTACGTTAATGTCATTTGCATGATAGAGACTAGAGTATGTGACGCTTTAATGAAGCTCTAAACTCATTCAGTGTGTTGGTCAAATCCAGGAACAGATTTAGAAGACTGATCTGTTTTAATTCACAATTTTTGCAAGTAAAAACACAAGACACAGAGAGTGTGTGCTTGTATATTTGTGTGTGTGTCCTTGAAGGGACAGCGGGTTTCAGAAGTGTTTGGACAGCTCTCCTCTTGCATAAACGACAGAGACATTTACACCAATGGATTTAAGAGTGCGCGCATGTGTGTATGTGTGTGTGTGTGTGTGTGCATGTGTGTGTGTCTATATGTGTGTGATGGAGAAGGCCAGGGATTGATTAGAGCTTTCAATCTCAATGTGGTTAATTGCCCAGTGAGGCTTAGCAGACGGTGCTGGCTAGATTGATGTCCGATAGCCAAGAAGGGGGGGAGTCAGGGTGTGTTTGTGTGTGTGTGTGGTGGTGGGAGAGTGGGGGGGGGCTTGATTTACTGGGTAGCATGTATGGTAGGGTAGGGTGGGATGGGGTTGGGGGGGTGGGGGATAACGAATCCCAAATTAATGTTGAAAGAGTGAATGGTTAAATATTGCACACTGTGGAAATAAACCCAAAGGAGTTTCCTTCAAAAGAAAGGAAAAATCAAGTGATTGTAATCACATCTGCGAAAATAAAAGAAGATGCAGTGCAATGACGAAAGGAAAATCCTCAGCCATGTCACCTTTTGTTTTGCCTCCCTGTATTTAAAAGGGTTTGTTTTATTGTTTTTTTTAACCATGAGTGCTGCCTTCCCTTTAAGAAGAAGCTTCCTTTGGGATTAATTCAACAATGACCTGATGTTTTCATCTCCTCTCAGTTCCCTTGAACTTACTCAATCTCTAAAAAAAACAATTCTTTCGCTGTGGTGTTGAATCAAGTCCAAGCCCTTTCTAATCAGAGTGACTACAACAGCTCAAACAGAAAGAGCTTTTGATCTTGCAGTCAAAAGTTTCTGGTAGTTCAAATGTTACTATAAATGTTTGCATTGCGCTGGAACAGAATAAAATCTCAAATGAGGAAGAACGGTATTTGGTGCCTGGAATAGAGTACGCCACTCCTGATCTTTTTTTTCCCCCTGTACTTATCGTCTACAGGCTCGTAAAATGATGTTTATTGTTCAATAAGAAGGGTAGGGAGGGATGTGTGGGGAGGGCTGGAATTAACTCGCTGAGCGTGATACTATGGGACAGCAACAAGCGAGCCATAGTGTTGGCAGGGGGTTGGGTGGATGAGGAAGCTGTAAAATCAGGGCTTATACGACTCTCTCCTTTTCACACAGGCTGCTAAAACTCAAGCACAAGAGATACCGGATGCAACATATTAAAGAAAGAGAGGAAAAGAGGGATGAGAGAGGAGAGAAAATGTGTTGCACTTCCAAAGCTGTGTATCTAAGTAAGCCAGATATTAAGATTTAAGATGCAGTTGAACTTGTTTTTGTAATAAATGGAATATTTGCTGTTGATTATGAAAAAATGACATTGGAATTATTCATACTGTCTTTATTTGGGTTATTTAAATGAATACAAGAGGGCCTGTCTGTTAACAACCAACACCAAGGTTAATGCTGCAAACTGTTTTCTCCTTACAATTAACTTTGTCTGCTGTTGACTATTAAACACTTGAGATCTGATAACATCAGTCATCGAGTTGACAAAGAATCTGCCAGCGTGGTTTATTCACACCTTTTAAAATGTGCTTGAATTTTTCAAAAGGATTTTCAACAATTAAAGAGACAGAATAATGCTGCACTTCTATAAAACGGACTCTTGATTCTGAAAAAAAAAGTTCTTTGAGAGGAGGTGCGTGGATCTCTGCTCGCATGGCATCCCTTCATTGAGGAGAAAGAGTCATTCTCGTCTGATTTCAAGGTCTTTAGATTTTCTTTTTGAAGTTTTCAAAGCCTGATCTGAGCTGAATGAACAGGCAGACAATCTTATTTTAGTAACATTTAACTTGAATTTAAAGTTTAATTGCTTGTACACTTAAGATGAACACATTTTACAGCAGTTTTAAATATATTTATTCTGGGGTTTTTTTTTATATGCATGCCCTAGCTGTGGTGAGAGGAGACAGTGTAGAGGTCACAGTGGATTTGAATTACTCTGCTGAAATTTGAATCTTATAAGAACTCTCATTAAAGTGAGGTGAACCTTCTCCACAGCCACCCTCCACCCCGCACACACATCTCTCCCTTTCCACTGTTCAGGGACTCGTTGAGATCACAAACACAATTTATTTTTCGACAAACCCCCTGACACACACACACACACACACCTCCCTATCTGAGGGGACTTGAGAGTCCCCACTCTACTACCACAGATAATTGGACACCTTCAGTATGAGAAATCCCCTGCAGAAACAAAACAGGCACCAGCGGTGTAGACTCGTATCAGGTTTGTCAAATATAGGCACAACAGTGCGGATGAGACGGAGGTTCTGTTGAACCTTAACTACAAGCTAGATTTGAAAACCCCCTTTGGCAGTGATTCAATTCACACATTGAATGCCTCACTTCCTGAGCTGCGGTGGCTGTGGTGTTCTATGGCAGGATCAACAGGAGGAATATCCACACCCTGAGGCTCCAGGGTGAAGTTGTCCTCAGGGCACGTATCTAGGATCAGCACAGTCTTCACTATAGCCAGAGTTGACCCATCTGGAAGCTAAATGCAAAAGTGCCTGAAGATCAGAGCCAAGGGATGACTTGCCCTTATTTCTGCCCCCAAGGCTGTTGTTGTGTTTCGCTAATGAGGCAGATTTCCCCGAGCTCACCTGGCAACCGCATTCTCAGATGAGTCTAACCTGGCAGGCTGAAGGATTTGAAAACAAATAGATGTTATAATCACCCGGATGTTAATGTACTTTTAAATTGCTCGTAAGAATTTCAAAATACAAGGCCAAAATATATATATATCTGTATATCTGTATATCTTTATCTGTACTCGTTTTAATACATGCTTAAGTTTTGTTTAACATGCAGAGTGTTTTGAAATGTAATAAAATCACCACGCCACTGATAATAGATCATCCTCTGCCATGTGTATTTACACATCCATCCCAGCATAAGTCCAGTTTCCTCATGCAGTTCGATATCATTCAAGGCTCTTGTTCTCCTTTCTCTCGTCAAACCAGTCTGGACTGGAGTACAGCGTGGATGGGTAGCTAAGCATGAATCACTCATGAGGAACAGGCAGCGCTGTAGTGTTGCCAGGTCCCTTGTGTGTATCTAGCCACACAGAGAGTAATAGCGTTCAGCCACAAAGGTTCTATAGCTCAGGAGTGACTGGCTGACTCATGTGGGTCAGGACCTGCCACAGGTGGGGGATCCCAGGCTGAATAACCTCCCCCCTTGACAGTAGGCAGCCACAGCCTCTGCGCCCCTTTTCACCCACCCGGGACACCTGCACTGGACACAAAAGCCATCCCTCTCCGATTCTTTGAGGGCATGAGCGGAGAGAAGGAAAGGACACGGGGAAGAACGGAGCAAGGGAGAAAGAAATGGGGTTGGATGGGTCGCGGCGGGGGCTGCCTCAATCGTAGCCATGCGGAAACAAAGTAACACAAACTCGAGCCACAGCAGGGGAACAGCTGGAGCACACAGGGACGGCTGTCTGGGTGGTCTGAGAGAGAGAGAGAGAGAGAGAGAGAGAGAAAGAGAGGGAGGGAGGGTGTGAGCTTGCAGGAGAAATGAGTGAGAATGAAAGACAGAGAGGGTTTGGTGAAAATAGAGGCTATTAGACAGAGGTAGTGCAGAGAAAGAAAACGAGAAAGGAAACACAACTAGGGAAAAGCAGCTACTTATTGGTTTCCCCTTTATCCCTGCAATTATGGCAAATCAATAGCCATCAATATCTAATTATTCAAAGAAGCCCCTCCACCAATAGACTCATTAGAGGCAGAGGTGTAAGTAAGTGCAAGAGTAGCCACTTTTGCACAGAGACTAATAAATGTATATTTAAAATCCCCTAAAAATGTCTTTAACAATGAAATGTCCTCACGATTATGAGACTTTATGACTTTTTTCATCTTGCCTGGTGAGAACAGAGCGATTAGTATTCCTACACGTCGCGTGCTGCAGTAAACTAAACAGAAAGTCTGATAATCAAACAATTTTACAACCTCTCTCCACCTGTCACGCCTGACCATTTTTAAAGGCATTTAAATCCAGCTGCCGCTATTGGGACAATTTAATTAATCCTTTGGCATCACCAAAGTTAGAGTGTTGGTTATTTGGAGAGCGTTTGATAACCCATCTAACAAAAGAGAAGCATTCACTTGCACACAGTGAGCCAATATCCCTGTGCTTTTCCATACAGGGCTTATCACACCAACATGGTTTGCATGATAAAAACGGAGGTAAGTCATGCGGGAGGTCCTGCACATTTGCATATCCCCTGGGTGCACGGTGTAATTTAGCTACATATGTCCCTTCCCTAATAGGCTGGAGTTGGCTTAACGCGAGGCTTGTGTTTTTGGAAGCGACCTTGCTTGATTGTCTATTCGGATTCGCAGCTCTGCTCTGATTTGCAATTGAAAGGCACGTAATTGTACTTGAACTAACTGAATAACTATAGGTTTATAAAGAAAGAAAAAAAGAAGAGGGTACGTGAGGTAGAAAGGTGTTTTTTGCATGCTGGATTTAAAGCCTCTCATCCTTGAGTGCAATTTTCTCTATGGGATATCGTTCACAGAGCGGTGCCTCTCACTTGTATACAGTGGCGGTTGTTGCATATGGTGAAAAACAGCGGATGGGACTGTGAAGTTAGCCCGATTGCTTACACATGCTAAAACCAACCAAATCGGCCCAAATCTCATTCCACTGAATTCATAATGTTGCTAATCAGCCTCCATGTTTCCCATGGTAATACATAATATATCTGACTCCAACAAATGGAAATATATTCATGATATGCATTCGCTTATTCTGCACAAAGTTTGACATTCTGCTTTCGAATCCACAGAGACCCAGACAACATTAGCAGGGCTGTTACATCAACCAGAAGCCACCATAAATTGAGGACCTACTTTGTTCCTAGTCATAGCCCACTGCTTATCTCCCGTATTTGACTACTATAATTTGCCTCCCAAATGCTCTGCTGTATGATGTCACGGCTGCCTTTATCTGAAAATGCATATTCCAGCGATGCAGAGGAGTCTCATGTCTGTTAATCCCAACTTGTTATCCATGACATCAAACCCAATTTATCCAGATTTAACATCAATTTTCAGTTCAACGGAGAGGAAAAGCACCCGAATACAAATTAATGTTGTGTTTTTTTTTAATCTTTCTAAATAATAACCCAGCCACTTCTGCAAAACACTTACCACTTTTCTCTCTCCCCAATATTAAACAAGATTAGGATAGCTAAAAGGTTAATGAGATTCCCTTCTTTTGAACAAACTGTGCCTTATTTCTCCCTTTCAGAGGAAGCCATAAACATCCTCCCTGTAATAACGAATGGTGATTATGCCGATGATATTAATTATCATTACTTTCAATTA
Source organism: Leiopotherapon unicolor (assembly GCA_036025355.1). Classification (NCBI taxonomy): domain Eukaryota; kingdom Metazoa; phylum Chordata; class Actinopteri; order Centrarchiformes; family Terapontidae; genus Leiopotherapon; species Leiopotherapon unicolor. The sequence continues at coordinate 7,926 of JAVQJZ010131994.1, read as the reverse complement.
CTACACCCAGCCAGGCCCTGTCGGTTATGAGGGCAGCTCCCTGCGGAGGAGCCGCCACCCGCCGCCATACATTCATTAGCTGAGCCGAGTGATTGTGTGACTCTCTTTCTCTCTCCTCCTCCATCTTCCCTCTTTTCTTCTCCTCTTTCTTCCTCCTCTCGTGGCTTTCATTTCCTCCTTTCTGTTTTTCGCTGTCCCATCTCTCTCTCTCTCTCAGTGTCAATGAGTCCAAGAAGCCCCACATACTGTCACGGGTAGGCCAGTGAATGAATGAAGTGAGGTGGAAGTTAATTGTGGAGAGATCTGTGAGGGAATCTGAAGCACTGATTGTACAGATTCCTCAATTCCCTCTCTTTCTCTGTGCTACCACCCCTCCCACCCCCATTTTTTAATTTTTTCTTCTTTTCTTCTTCTCGCATCACATTTCTTTGCTTTAGCTCTTGTCACCGGTCCCCCCGCTCAATCTTGATGCTTTGTCTCTCCTCTTTCCACTCTCCCTCACTCCTGACATGAAACATCCATTTCCGCCCCATGAAATATGAAGAGGGCCCTCATGAATTGTTTACAGGTTAGCAGCATGCATGCCAATGGCAGCAGGGGGACAGTCAGGTTGTAGTGGGCGAAGGGTGGCAAAGACAGGGAGGACTGGCTCCACCAAATATGCTCATGAGCATGTAGGGTCTGATTATCCTGGCCTGCAGCCTGTTATAAGGGAGGGGCATTATAATTCAATGTAGTTGCAAATAAGTTGGCAAGCCACATTTTTTACATGCCTGAGCCCTGCTGTGGATATGTGTAACATTCAGTAGCACCCAAAATGGAAAAGTCTACTCCAGCACCCACGTGAATTTCAATTGTTGTCTGAAAGGAAACATAAGCCAAAAGATACTGTGGGGATTTTTGCATGTCTTTCCATAAAAAAAAAGAACGGAAAACCATTATTGGACATGTTTGTGGAAATAGAGTCTAAGTTTCAACCTCTGGGTGGGTCTGACATCCAATGTTGCTAGTAGACACATTGTCAGCTTCTGTGGTGCACTACTGAATGGAGCGTTTCATGGCCCTGTATAACCTCTGAACATTTTTCCAACAGGCCAACATAGCATTGGTTCTCTCCCATGAAATTAAGCCGCTTATCCCTCTATAACAGTCCACAGATCCATCTGTTAAGTTTGTGTTCCACTCGGAAAGTGGAAGCTTACACACCGGGATGAATGTTCTTCATTTGTAAAGTGGAAGTCTACCGTTCGTGCTAATTCCCACTTGATGGTTCTTTTCGTTCGTGTTGTTTCAAACCCTCTCAAGTCGCTGAACGCCTCTCGCCACTCAGTCCTACATTATTCAAAGGAGTGGGCCGAGCAACTGTTAGCTGTCTTTGTTTCGCGGGTTCAGTTGTGGTGATGGCAAATGAGTTGAAACCCATAGCGATGACTGCTCCTGTAACCTCAGCATTTTAGTCTGTGATTTGGGTCATAACATGATGTAACTAAAGTTTGGAGTCTCAGAGTCATGGAGGGAGGACTCAAATCAGAGACGACAAGCAATGGTTTATATCACCCCTTTCTAGTGCCAAAAATATAATATAAATAACATAATATAAATGTCCTACAATTAAAAATCTATTTTAGTGTGATGTGACTTTATGATTGCAGAGTGCACGATATCAGTGCAGGACATCAGACTTCTCTGGATTAGCACTATAAACTGCAGAGCGCAGTAGCTTGTTGAGACTGTATACCTGCTACCCCTGCAGCACTAAACCATCCACCTCATAAATGTCCCAGAGGAATCAAGAGGAGAGTCAGAGGAAGTGGGCTCGGCGCTGTAACGTGATCGGGCGAACGGCTCAGGATATTTATTTGGCCGGTCTCGCTGGACGAAACTTCGCCTGTTGAGTTGGTTAATTTCCTTCTGATGAGCTTGTAGATCACGTCAGCGTTGCACCACAGGGATATGAAGGATGGGTATGGAGGCATCAATTAAGATGTACTTTGGTGAGGGTTTTATCAGTTGTGGCTTTTTTTCCTCAGGCCTAATAGCTTGTGATTGATAGCGATGAACTTGAGCGCGAGGAGTGTGCATTTCAGATGGACAGATAGAGCATTTTGAGGGCTGCTGACTAAAGTGCTTTACTGCAGCTTGTGCACTTGTGGTTATAATGGAGTGCTTGGGAGCCACACCACTTGAGAGATTTTGTGGATATATTATTAATCCGTTCCCTGTGCCATTGCTGTATAGCGCTGAACTATGGGCCCGGCTGAGAGAAAACTGCTGTGGCGCCGTCATCCCCTTATCTGTCTCTTTCTCCGTCTCCTCCACTCTCTTTCAGCCTCTCTCCTCTCCCCTGTCTTTGTCACTCAACCTCTTTCTCCGAGGACTGTCTGAGGAAAAGAGCGAGGAGCTAGAGGAGGGGAGGAAGAGATGATCAGATCAATATTCCTCTCAGGAAATGGGCTTCTTCGCTCTCTTCCACTTTCTGTTTCCCCACCTTCTGCCTCTGCCCGTCTTTTGAAGAAGTCGACTTGTCTGGCCACATCATTGGAGCATCGTGGCCAATTTCACAAACAAGCCCCGATAAGCAGCCACACTCAGCACGGCACAGCGTGTGTGACAGGCCTACGCAGTTCCTATATAATGGAAGAGGAGATAGAGATAAAGAAGTTGTGGTTATGGGAGCAGACGAGAGTGGAATGTTTCTCAATGTCATGTATAAGTCATTTTGAAGTTACATGGTAACCGCTGCCTAACTAAAGCTTATGTCGTCACATATTTGGCACACAGTAAGAAACACGCCAATGGCGCAGGAACAAGGGGTGACAACAAGACCTTTTCTCCCCCCCACTTTCAGGTGTTATGATAATAAAGTCATTTTACATTCATTTTTTTCTCTTTCAAACCTGATTAGAAAAATATAAACTGACTTTTTGGTTGGATGGCTGATTGGTTACAGTTTAACAGTTAGGTGTAAAACATAAGGGTCTGTATCCAAATGGATGCTCCTTTTGAATCCTTGATTTCCCTTAACTTCTAATGTAAGAACACAAATTGAGCGTTTCTCATAAGAGTGCTCTGCACCGCAGAAGGCACAGAGGGAAGGAAATGGAACTATATTGTTTTCACCAGATTTTCACTTGTTGACTCTGTGGAAATAACATTTTCCTTTGTATTCATTCCCATCCATCGCGGCGGGTGCTGGAGCCTATCCCAGCTGGCATTGGGAGAGAGGCGGGGTACACCCATGACTGGTCGCCAGTCAATCACAGCGCCGACATACACAGACAGACAGGCACTCACTGTTATATTCACACCAATGGGCAATCTTAGAGTCATTGATTAACCTAGCCCACATGTCTTTGGATAGTGGGAAGAATTCAGAGTACCTGCAGAAAACCCGCACAGACACAAAGATGTATAAATATGAATAACACACCTCAGCTTCTTTTTTGTGCTGTAATATGTAATACAATTGCAAACACTTTGTTCAACTTTTCATTTAAAGGAAAGGTCAGGTAAATTCCAGTAGGAAAAACAGCAACATAAAATTGCCTGTGATGTGTTTGTTGAAAGAAAGGATTGAAAACAAGTGAATAAACTGATGCTGATATAGCAAAGTTTCATCAGTGTCTAATTTCTTTTTGCAGTTCAGAAGGACAGAAAGAAAAAGAATAGGAACAAAGGAATTGTTAAAAGTCTTTAAAGTATAAGAGAGGACGGACGAGCCAGACTGAAATTAAGCCTGAAAAAAACATGAACAAGATACAGACACAGCAGCTGAGCCCCAGTGCTTTGGACGCTGTGTTACTTCCTAACAGAATGATACATCACCTTAAACTCAGTTCTCTGGCTTTAGCCATTGTTTGATTACAATCGCTTTTTCCTCATCACAGATTGCATGAATTCTCCCTCTGTTTCTCTTCTCACTGGCCGCCGAGCCGTTTCCACATTCCAAGGTAAGTAATAATTTTCTGTCAAGAACTGTTCTGTGTTTTGACTGTTGAGGCGATGAGGCTGTAACCACAAACTGTGTCAGCTGTAACACCGCTCGGATGTCGGGGCCGGTAATGGCTCATAAACTGCATTAGTATTATATCGTGGAGGGACGTCGTTTGTCAGATGTTCGCGGTGTAAGGTCACAGGGAAATGGCCAGAATGATAACAGGGAATCTATGTCACAGATGATTTCCCACATCGGGTTGTTTCAACAACACTGTGTGGGCGTATGTGTGTGTGTAAATACAGTAGTGAGAGAAGAGGAAGAGGTTGCGTGTAACAACAGGAAAGGTGGGTGGCGTGGAAGATACTGTACTTGTGTGCCTCTGTGTGTGCAGAAAGGGAAGTTTCCACTGTGAGTGCACATTGGTGGGCCCATCTCTCTCACTCACACACACCCACACACTTCTATCTTCTGGACCTGCTACCTAGAGATTAGCTTCCCCACAGAGGGGTGTGGCTGTGTCGTTGACCACTGGCCAATCAGGCGTGACCCAGCAATGACAACCAGCCAACCTGCACGCCCAGATCCCACCAGTCTGCCAAAGGGGCGTCACATGATGGAACCAACTGTCACCACACATGGTCTCTTTCTCTCTCAAATCTGTCCGTTTGTGTCTGAGAAACAATCCATCCATTTATCCTTGTTATCTGGGAGGGGAAAACATCTCCTGTTTTTCTGCTGCTTTTGGATTTTATTCAAGCTTCCATTTAGGAAGTAGACATCAGCGAGAGCCAAATCATCTTCTTCCTTTGTATATGCATTTTGTGTGCTCAAAGTGTTAAGGACACACATGCTTAGATAGTTAAGTGGTTCAGTCCGCCGGTTCTGGAGCTGCACAAACTCCCCTGATGGCAATGAATCTTGTCAGAACTCTCCTGTGCCTTCCTCTCTGCTTTCAGTCTGGTTTGAAAAAAATAGAAAGATAAAAGTGAAAGAACATTGCTCTCTCTTTTACCCCCCGTCCATCAAAATTGAGAACACACTGTGTTCCTCACAAAAGATTTTCCACAGGTGCACAAACATTATCACCTTTTTTACAACAGTCTACACTGAACTGATGACTTGTTGTTCGTATCGACGGCACCTGGCCATTTTCAACTCCATTTGGTCCTAAATACAGAGATTCTGCACTGGATATTCACAGAACATTAACGCTGCTAGGAACGACAAACACTGTGTTTGTTTTGGACATAAAGAAAAGGGCATCTTGGCTGCATTTGGATCACTTCAGATAATATCTCCATTCGAGGCAAACCTGCAATACTTTGTTCTAAATCATACAGCTGGCTGTTTTCAACTATAAAAGTCTTCTGCGGTGTCTTGAGTGTAACCTCTCCCGATCTTTGTGTGCACGAATTACCTGACTTACAGTGGGATTAGGCTGGAGTCACCTTGCATGATGTTTATACTTCGCATCCCTGCACAGGTTGAATGTACACAAAACATGCCGAGGCAGTAATAGATGTCGAAAGGTTTTTTTTTTTTGTTTGTTTTTTATTGAAGGTAGTGGGAAATGCTGAAGCACATACCTTCAATAAAAGCACATTTCTTTATGTCGTCTGCACAGTGTCCTTCAAGTCTCTGGCAGGTTGGAATTTAATTGCAGTTGAATGTTTCATTTGCTCAAGGTACACTTGCAGCTAAGGCTTTAGCTATTAAAAAAAAAAAAAAAGCCCTGTCTCTGTGTCTCTCGCTCTCTGTCTCCCTCTGGAAATGATTAGGGCTGTTGGGGCAGCCTGGAACCATTACTGATGTACACTGATGAAGTCCCATTTGTTTGAAGTGCAAGCACTCTGTCTAAGCTCTTGTGTGTGTGTGTGTGTGTGTGTGTGTGTGTGTGTGTGTGAGCAAGCCTGCATACATCTGTCCCTCGGTCCCCGTGTGTGAAATCTCCCTCTCCTTCCCTTTCTCCCTAAGCCAAGCCCACACCACTAAGAGCTTATTGCAGAGAGGAACTGGAAATAAACTTGTGAGGAAACCCGATCCCTTTGAAGTGTCAGGCTCATAGTTCAAACCGTTGCCGGCCATCAAATATATGTCATCAACCCCCAATTTACGTATAAAACGCTTCCCTTGGCAGCAGACGTGTTTCGTCATTGTTGCGTGGCCCCCATGCTTTGACAAGATAACACAACAGCTTTTTCCTGTCCCTGACATTATTTTAGCCACAGAACGTCAGTCTAGAAGAGACTAGGGGGAATTAGTTAGACGTCTCTACACATGTTGTAGGCTTTTGAACAAATGATCAGAATCTGGAGCATATTGGCCAAGCGCTGATGTGATTCAATGCAATTGTTCTCTGAAACAAAGAGCCATATACTGCAAATCTGTTTTAGGTTTTTGGCCAGCGGGTTTAAAACTGAAACTGAAGCTTTTTTCATTTTTAGTTAAAGACAGCTGTGGGCTCTCTGGTGATGTAAAACATTTGCCCTTGAACTGTAAATATTCTGGATGTGTGAAAAGAAAAGATGTGCCCCGTATAGAACATAACTCACAGCAGGATTTCAGCACCTTAAGGATCTAATTCTCCAACAGAATCCATGGATTTGCAATAACACAAAACTGTCAAACACAAGCACCACGCTGGAGGTTTTGCTACACACCTACACACACCGGCTTCACAGGAAATGATGCATGCCCATAATCAAGCGCTTTCTGAATATAGTCACTGGGAACTGTTCATGCTCAGGAACTAATTAAAATGTTACATCTTGTTTGTTCAATACGTCCAAAACTCGATGTGTGAAAGCATCAGGTGTGGTTTTACAGTTTACTATTTCTTGGCCAGAGCAGTGACTTTCAGGAGTTTTTTGCTGGTTGCCTGGCAACATCACGGCAATGACAAGACTCCCAAAGGTCAGTGTCCTGGGTCATCCACTTGTCCAGCACACTAGTACAGTTTTTTTTTTTATTTTATTATAAGCGTACTGTGCATTTTGAGATCTATCTTTTTCTTTGCAGCCATTTGTTTCCAATTATTTCACTACGGTGTGAAAATGAAAATTGCTGAGAGGTGAAAGTTGCTGGAGCAGCTCATTCACAGTTGTCAGTTACGTTATCATTGTGTGCATATGGAGGCCATTCTGGCTGCATTCAGGAGCTCTACCATACACATAGACTGCTGTTTGTTGTAGAAAAATATTCAAAATGCAAGAAAATTAATTTTATGATTCTTTTTCAAAACATCCATGGCTTTTTTTTATTTGCATCTGGGGATTGAATCTCTGACGTTGTCACTCATACATTGAATTATTTTACAGGACAACAACAAAATTAGCATGCAGATTGCTTCATCTTGATCAAGTTTCAAGGCAATTCAAGGTTAAGGTCTGTAATGATGTAAATTATATAGGATTTTGTTGCAGGCTAAAACCTCCTGGCAAACCGAAGCTCTTTAACTGTCAAAGCCTGGGCCTTGAGTTCATTTCCAAAGAGACTATTTAATTCTGCCAGGCCAGGTTAATTATTTTTATTCAATCTAATATTAAGCGGGCAAAGTGGAAGAGAAATATTCTGAATGAGGATTGTGATAATTTTCTCATTGTTGTCCTGTCATCTCCTAACAAAGCCAGAGCCAGGCGAGGCAGAGCAAAGGGTTATTTAAAGGAGACCTAAGGATGTCCTCACTAATGGATGATGCACTTTACTCACCAGTGCACAATACTGTACACTTCTATTTAAATTCAAATTACGCCATTTGAGGTTCCGTGTGTGAATGTGTGTGTGTGTGTGTGTGTCTGTGTGAGTGTCAAGGGAGGGCTGTGGTAAGTCCCTTCTGTAGTATTTATTGTCGACAATGAGGTTGAACCCCTCTTAAAATGCAAGACAAAGGTAGAGAGGTGCTAAGGGGCAGGAAACAGCTCACCACTTCTCTTCCATTTCCTTCAGTGTATACACACAAACACACACAGACACACACACACACACACACA
>JAVQJZ010131976.1:0-11272 GCA_036025355.1 Leiopotherapon unicolor | reverse complement strand
CAAGGATAAAAATGATAGCCACAGATATATAATACATTTTATTTAGTTTAATTAAATTATTGTTATTGTTTTGTGGTTATGAAAGAAAGCATATTATATTACATCATTCAAAGGAATTTTCTTACATATGACTGTTGAAATAATAATTACCAAAAAAAAAAAAATGCACACAAGCATTGTTTTATATTACAAAGAAATTTTTACATGATTAACCAGGACTTTTCTTGTACTCTACCCAAAATTGTGTGTGTGTGTGTGTGTGTGTGTGTGTGTGTGTGTGTGTGTGTGTGTGTGTGTGTGTGTGTGTGTGTTGCGCCACAGACCAGCTCCTAACATGTGGGAGGTATGTGGTTAGTCAGTGTTTGGACACAGTAACCTGGACTGATACTGATCAAAGTCTGATCTCTCTCTCTCTCTCCCTCCCTCCCTCTCTCGCTCTTTACAGATCTTGGACGGGTCAGGCCATGTAAAATTCTGCGTGGATGCCAGCAAGCCAGATATCGGGAGCTGGCTGAAGCACATCCAGTTTGCCCCTGCGGCCAAGCAGCATAACCTGACTGCGTGCCAGATAGATGATCAGGTACGTGGAGACACTCGCAGGCTGCCTAGCAGAACAGCCCCGAGGCCAACATGATCTGAGGAAAAGGGAAACAGAGAAACATGTGGATGACTTGATTTTGAACTCCCAAATGGCGTTGCGTCCTCTGAATCTTTCTGTCTGGCTGGATGGATCAAGTGCAACTGAGAGTCATTCAGATCTTTAAAGCAGCTTTTTTTTTTAAAAAAAGAAGAAAAAAAAAAAAGAAAAATGCCTTATGCCAGAAGGCTTCCCTGTGTTTTCCAGTGGTTGTCCTGTCTGCGTGCTGTTGTGTTAAAAGGTGTTATTGTGATCCAAGTCAGATAGTCCCATGAGCGGCTGGCCCACCCTGCCTTCAGATCACACACACACACACACACACAGCCCTGCCCCACGCTGCAGTGCAGAGACTCCTCGCTATCTGTGTGTGTTTTCTTTCTGTAATTGTGCTCTGGCTTCTGCCGTGCGAGGACCACAGGGAAGGATCAGAGGCGGCCCGCCGTGATGATAGTTCCGCACACTTCCCAGTCACGCTTGCGATATAAACTCTTAGATATGCCAGGAATGTCGCAGTCCTTTTGCTGCTCACCTGGCTGCACAGAGAGGTGCGTGCTACACTCATGGGGGCCCGTTCACCTCGGTAATCCCGTGGCCGGGCGCCCCTCCCAGACAGACACACGCAGCAAGGCAGGAAGACGAGAAGCTAAACTTGATTTGACACGTGTATTAGGCATGCCATCGCTTGACCCAAATAAAAAACACAATCCAGCCTGCATGTTTGTCATTACTTCTCACTGGTGGTCCATCTAGATTACTTGTTGAGTGTCACCTGTTGAAATATTAGTATTTAATAGCTCAATCCAAATATAGTTGCAACCAAGTGAACTGTAATTAGATTAGAACATCTCCATACAGCGAAAAGTTGCATTTGGTATGATTGGCTCTGAAAAACAATAAGGAAATCAGAAAAAAGTTCTTGCTCTTCTTTCACACGTCCGTGTCACTCTCACCCTTCGTTGCTCTAAGTAAAGCAGGCAGAGGTTGAGAGAACGGACAGCCCGCGCTCTTTTCCTGAACAGAGAGGGAGTGAAGGAGAAGCTTTCCAAAAGTACTTACCCACTCTCTTTTAAAAGAGACAGAGAGACAAACAAGCAGAGAGCTTTCCTGAGCTGCCCTCTCGGCGAGGTGTGACTCGCTGTCAACACTGTGGTTCTGCTCGGGTGGCTGTGTAAGGCTCCGACAGGTCACGGACATGGCTATGATGAGGTGATTGTTAAGTATTACACACTGTCACAACACAGCACAATGTGCCGTCTTTAAGCCTTCCGGCCAACATTGGTGTTTTTGAAAACACACTGTAGCGTCTCACAATGCCTGTCTGTATGTTTAAAATGAAAAGACTAAAGGGGGTGGTCTTGTAAAGCTGCTGCCTGTGTGTGTGTGTGTCTGTCTGTCTGTCTGTCTGTCTGTCTGTCTGTCTGTGTGTCTGTGTGTGTGTGTGTGTCTGTGCCAGTGGGGGCTTTTTGTCTCAGTGTGTGCGTAGATTTTTATGTGCATTTACTTGTTGTGAGTGTGTGAAATGTTTCATTGTGTCTGTGGAGTGTGTGCACACACCTGTGACTACCTGTGTTTCTACATATATGCATGTGTGAGCTTTAGAGAGTGTTTGTATGTGTGTGTGTGAGAGAGAGAGAGAGAGAGAGAGAGTGTGTGTGTGTGTGTGTGCGCAAATGCGCTCTGCAGGACTGTGAATTGTTCATTGCGGTTCAGATGACTCCCCGTGCTCCTCATTCCGAGCTGGAAATGTTAAAACACACAGTACCTGATTCCAGCAGGTTTTTACTGCCACAGAGAAGTGCTGAGTCTAAACCCAGCCTGAAACCACACATTACACACTCGCCGCACAACGTGTACCATCACCAGATTTCCACAGAAGGGCCTGACCGAGCTACCCAGGGCTCAGATATCCCCTTTTCTGCTAAATCCTCCCCTCAGAACCAAACGCTAACCAATCTTCTCAGCCGGTGCCATCGGCGGAGAGGACTTGTATGATTTATGTTACGGCGATGTCACACGACGGCGGCAATTTCCAGGTGTGTCGGTCGTTATTTGGCCCTGGTTCTTCTCAAGCACCAATTTAGCCCTGCCAGTGTGAGAGTAAAACTGGCCTCCGTCCTCTTATTTCTGACCCAGTTCTGTTTATCATAAAACTTTACGACCAATCTCAGGAGGGCGAGGGGGTGAGAGGGGAATGAATGAGTGAGGAAAGAGAGAGAAAGAAGGAGGGGAAAAAAAGCTGTGTGTTGTCTCACTGGATGAAAAGTTCAGAATCTCACTTCTCCTTTTCCTCTGTCTCTTTCTCTCTCACCATTTTTTTTTCTAGTTAGCTCCTCTATTACTTTGGCATAAAAGGTCAATGTTGTGAAAGCATCTGCACATTCTGATTCTGCAAAATATTAATAAACAGCATGTTAAATGTTATTTGTAACATTAGGGAATCTGTAGGCGTTATGACTGGCATTATGTATAATGATAGAGGGCATTAGAGGAGATAAAAATATGAAGTAAAATAAAATAAAAACAGGTGAGAGACTTTGTAATGCAAGAGAAGAACAAATGTGTGTGTTAGTTTTTTCTCTAATACTAGAATGCACATTCAGTATTTTAAATAAATATAACAAGGACAGCCTTTATTTCTATGACCTTTCTGTTTTATTGCTTTACATATTTGACACTGCAGAGTGGAAGGCAACAGGAAAGTGTGGAGAGGAAGGACATGGCAGGTGTCGCAGTTTGTGAGTCACACTAAAAAAAAAAAAAAAGCTAATTAAGGCAACATGCTGTAACTCCAAGGTTTGAATTCCGTCCCCTGCAAATAAAAACAGCTCTCTGAAGAGATTGGAAAATTATACGTTTGACTTTTGTTTTGCCTTCTGTTGAAGCCGTATGCATGATGATGTAAAAGGATTCAGAGAATATAATTAGTTATAAAGAATCTTGGCTGAGCTAATTTGTAGTTATCAAATCTTTTCATTTTGGCCTGCGACCCACGGTTGACCGTCCCCGCCACAGCGCTCCGGCTCTCCTGAGATCCTGATTTGTTTGCTGATGCACAGGGCAGCGCAGCCGGAGGACTGCTTACATAGATCCCTCCACGATCAGCGTGTTTTGTCGTTAAGATAATTAGGGCAATTAGCGCTTGAAAACCCTCCGCTGAGCTGCTCACTCTACTGATTCAATTGAAAGGAAAATGGATTAAAAGTGTAATTAACGTCGTCCAACGAGGCCCTGAAGAGCCTTTCATAAGACAGTGCAGACGGATATGAGCGTTAATCTCATTCGCTCTATTGACTCTCGCTCAGTATTGAGTGGGATGAAGTGGCTGAGGGGCATATTAGCAAAACACTGACAGTCATTCACTATGTAAATATGCCGGAGGTGAAGTCATGAAGCGATTCAGACTCAGTGAGGCTCATTCAGTTATGAAAAAGGCGCTGGATTCATTGTCGGAAGAGATTAGGCTTGTTTAAAAAAAACGGCAGCACAGGACAATACCGTGAATCCAACACTTTCATTCATCATGAAATCATTTTCACAGGATGCTACTTATTGACATCACAGAGGATTAGAACACCTAAAGAGTTATTTAAGAGATACAGAGGTTCCTCCTGACCTCGATGATAGCTCGTTGTCCAGATGCCAGAACGTTTCTGCTCCTTCATAAGGTCGCTCTCCCACAGCTGACTCAGTCTGACATGAATACAGCCATGTTGGCTTCCCCACATGTTCATCCAATTTGCTGGAACCAGCTGCACATTGTGCACTCGCACTTTATTTCTATCTAAGTCACGAAAATGGTTTTGTTTAGCGGCCAAGTGAAGGCGACTGCCAAACGCACTGTACATGTTGCATGACCCTGGTAGCTACAGGGAGGTCGCAGCACATGTGGACATGCAATACTGCATTCGTGCTACCGCTGAGGAAGCATCCGTAAACAACAGAGTGGCCATTTCTTCTCAACGTCAGTGATACTAAAATTGGTGATTTTTTTATTAACTAGAGATAAAAAATATTCAGTTTTGTATGAACGTAATGCTCTACCTGTTAATCTTTTTTAATCAGTGCTGTGTCATTGCTGGTTGTGGGTCTTTCTTAAAGCTGCTTGAGATTTCAGGGTTTTGCACAAAGAGCAGCACCCAGACTGAGAGTTCATTGTGGCAGGACAGCGGCAGTGAATGGCATACCTGTCGAATGAGCTCCGTGTGAGCGAGGAGTCGGCCAGCAGGGTGTGACCGGGGGAAAATATGAGTGTGTTTACCCTGCTAATGACTAATGGTGTCAAGGTAACAAAGTAGTCCGATTATAGCCTCTGATCTGCTCGTGGTTGTAACCTTTGACAGTGAGAGAGAGAGAGAAAGAAAGAAGGAGAGGAAAATACAGAGGAATACGGAGAAATGGACATACATTGGGAGAAATAACACACATACAAAAGTACTGATTGCGTATGCTGATTAATTAAACAGCCTATCCTACTACTGCAGCATGTGCAGAGCAGACTAAAGCTGTTTCATTCACGTGAAAAAGTACAGACTGACTGGCACAGACAGTGTTTTTCCAAAGAAGAAATAGTTTGAACGTTTTGGAAGTCATTTATTCTGTGTTTGTTTGCAGGAAGAAATGGCCTTGATGCCGAGGCGGCTGGCTTTCTCAGTGTGAACTCAGACACCCTCACTATCTTATCTACAGAATAGCCTGTTATTTTAAGCCACTGTTAAACTGCTGGTGGTCAGTGTGTGTGTGTGTGTTTCTTAGCATGTCCATGGCATGCTAAGGATGACCTCCAGCATCAAACACTGCGCCCTCTGCGCTGGTGTGAGTCGGTGCCTTTTTGTTTGTGTGTGTTTTCACTGTTTATCTGGGGTGGCCCTCGGGAGGGGGGAGGAGTCGGGTTTAGCTGTGCTTGGCTTTTGGTTTGGGGGGGGATTCCCCTCATATTCCTAATCACCCTCCTGTGCCTGCTCAAACGTGCACTTATGCCACCCCAAAACACGAGAACAGTGTTGTGTTGCGAGAACAGAGAACAGAGCAGAAAGGAAAAGGAGGAACAAAAATGAAATGTTTATTGATCCTTAAAAGAGGGAGGTCAGAGGTCAGAGGTCAGAGCGCGACTCACGCACACTTCAGCTAAGTGGATGTTTGCTGCTGCTTTGAAAGACTCACCCGGGATTCTGTTCCTCCTCTCTACATGTCTCTTACTTATCTCGTGTTATTTGTGAAACATATGAAAATTATAGACTCATAGTTGCACTTTACCATGAACTTATCCTCTTGTATTTATGGACAAAGTGGTTTTGACAGTGTCCATTAATTTTTATGTTCCGAGGCCTCAGTCCGCGCCCTGGTAACTTTCCAAAGAGCCTCCCTCCTCAGACTCAGTATCAATCTCACGGAGCGGAATCCCTGCAGACTCACATGTCTGTCTGAGCCACTGCTCAATTGTTTCTTAATCACAATATTTTCGTGGCCTCGCAGAGGTGACGGACACAGGAAAGAGCACCGTCTGTTTATGTCAGCTGTCTGTACGCATGCATGCACGAATGCGAGGTTAGAGCAGGCTATGTCAGAGATGAAAGCTCCTGTTGGGACCCTCGTGGTTCAGTTCCCTTTATTCTCTTTTAGAAACAGCGGGGATGCAGCACTGCTAATGCTGATCAGGACTGACCAGAAATGAAAAAAGAAAAAAAGCTGGCAAACTTGTTTGCTGTGGACCTCCGAGGTCGACTTAATGCAAATGAAAAGATTTAAAACTAAAATGCTAGAAAAATGAAAACAAGAATATTTTTTTTAATTAAATTTGGTGGTTAATATGTAATGTGTCTCTCCTGGTCTGGATAACTGTAATGACTCTGGTTTAGCCCGGTAATGGGAGTCAGATTTGTAGGGCCTGTCACCCTCCCACTTTCTTTGCTTTCTTGGCCGCTGGGATTTTTCTTTTTCTAATGCCTGAATTCAAATCATACTTTCATGCTACCACAAAGCTTACTTCAGTTACTGTGTACCAATCACTCCTCAGATATTGACATGCAAGAGCTCTGCCTTGGTCTGACCCTGCTTTGTTGCTCACCCGAGCTCCCTCCGGTGACTCTCAGTCCAGGAACTTCCTGCGTTTCAGCGAGTCAAAAAAAAAAAAATCACTACTGTCATATTTAGTATTATATCACTTGCCAGAAGTTAGAACAATGACACAAACAATTATAGCATACTCAACAGAATACATCATGATCTTTATTGTGGCCGAGATATTTATCATAATCCTCGGCGGAGCCAGTGTGGCCGTAGTCTCGTGATGGAGCTCGCCAGGAATTCCGTCCATAAGCGGCGTACCTGTGACCCGTGCCTTCCCAGAAGCAACCCCCTTGCATTTCTAATAAATTCCCCCATCATCAGTGTCACGTCGGCAAAGCAGAGGAAGGTAATATGTTAAATCTGCAAGGCATGCCAAAAATAACGCAATGTCTGATTGTTTCACAGAGAAAGGCTATTGTGTGTCCATGGGAAGCACCACAGTCTCAGGGTCTCTCAGCTGATTCTTTAAAATGACTGACCTCCACCTCCACACCCCCCCGTTACATGTTTAGCAGGGACATGCTTTCGTAATCCGTTTGGATTTTAGGTAAAATAGATGCAATGAAATGTACACCGTGGCTATTATTATACAAAGATGCTTTAAAAAAGGGCTGCAACTAAAATGAACATCTAAAAGTGGTGTTAGTTCTTGACTGATTGCACTGTTTGGATGTTTAATCCATCTCTGAAATCCACAATTAGCAGAGTGCGTGCAGTTTTAACAGTTTGCTTATTTTTACAGTTTATCCACACACATTAGTAAGCTTGCTCTGTCCGCACATTTATTTGCCACATCTCGCCTACTACAAGCACTACTGGAGTGTGTTTGTGTGTGTGCGGATACAGCATTTATGAGACAGTATATTTATCCCACAGTGTGGATGTTTGTGCTTTAATTTTTCTTTTCATGAAGATGGATGTCTTACATAATGATTAATTACAAGCTGATGAGTGTGTGAGTGTGTGTATGTGTGTGTGGTACAAATATGGCTTGTACACATTGTGTAGCCAATTTTCCTATGTGTGTTTGCTTATTCAGTACCAAAAGCTACTCCAAGTGACCTCTTCTGGTTTAAAAAAATTGGTAGCTTCGCCCAAATTGCAGTTGTGGGACAATGTGAGAAAAAAATGCAGTCAAAACAAAAACAGCTGCAGCGTCTTCACAGGACACCAGAAAATGGCAAATTCAGCACAACAAAATATGTTGGTTCTGACAGTGCTTGACTTTTGTCACTGAACTGTGATATAAAAGCACACGTTTAATCATAATCCTCCCTTGTGTGCGTGTGCGTGTGCGTGCGTGCGTGTTGCAGATCTTCTACAGAGTCACCAGAGAGATTTTCCCTGGCGAGGAGCTGCTACTTTTCATGAAGGCTGAAGAGTATTCATGTGACACCATGGCTCCTGATATTCACGGTCGGCATCAGACACGCACATTTTTTTTTTCAAATGCCAAACCTGAAAACACAAATACTAAACTAAGATGCACAATATGCTAATGTTTGTCCTTCCCACTGTGCAGAGGAGAGGCAGTACCGCTGTGAGGACTGTGACCAGCACTTTGAGTCCCGCAACCAGCTGCTGGACCACCAGAAGCAGCCATGTGGGATGCCCCCCTCCTCCTTCCTTAACCCAGGTTTCACTTTTTATTTTTAAATGTGTGGGCTATTTCCACACCATTGAAAAAAAAAAAAAAAAAAAGGGGGGCGCTGAAGAGTGACAAGAAGGATGTATAGCTGGACTGGGACAACTTGACACTGATGACACTTTGTTTACCCACCGGAGCCACTGAAAATGAGATCATGCTATAGTGCACTGTGGAAAGAAGCATCTACAGACTGATATATTCCGTGTTTTATTTTATGCAAGCTGAGAGTAAAAGAGGATGTCGTGTGAACATTTTCAAAATCCAGACTAGTGGTAGAACATGAGACCGCTGTGCCGAACTGACCGCTGCTACACAGTGACTGCAGGGAAGAATATTTTCATCCTGCGTTATTTACCCAAGGCTCCAGGCTTTGATACTGAACGTTGTAAGTAACAGGAGACTCACAGTAACTTGTACGAGACCGGACCACAGACTCAGTAATTGACCAGCGCCTGCGGCAACGCAAATCATTATATTTTCCCCATATGATCTATGTAATGGAATATATGGCTCTTAAAGACCGCAAACATACCTCAAGACTGTATAACTCTCCAGCTTGCTGTTACGCCCAAACCTTCCTATGTTTCTATTGAATTTACATTTAAGTCCTTTTAAGGAACTTGCTGTGCTTGTCGTTGCTGTCTGTATTTTAATTGGTCATTTTGACAAATATATGATATATAGATTTGAAGGCTACCCCAGACTCTATAACATTTCCGCATACACAGTTTTCCAGTTTTACTTTATCTTTTCTGGTGTGTCTAGGAGGGGACAGTGACCTGAAGGCCCAGGAACCTCAAGACTTGCGGCCCCTCCACATGTCCCATGGTCTGCACGAGTGTAAGGAGTGTGACCAAGTCTTCCCTGATGTCCAGAGGTAAGTGGAAAGCTGACACACTCAAATGTACATAGAGAGTGATATAATGTAAAACACATTTTTAACTCCTCATTGTTGTTGTTGTGTGTTTCCTGCAGTTTGGAGGCCCACACTCTGTCTCACTCTGAGGAGAGGGAGTACAAGTGTGACCAGTGTCCCAAGGCCTTCAACTGGAAATCAAACCTGATCCGGCATCAGATGTCACACGACAGTGGCAAGCACTATGAATGTGAAAACTGCTCAAAGGTAAAGTGATGACTTTTGGAGGGGACCTAGAATTAATGAGCATAGTTTGCATTTTTGTTCTTTTTTTTTTTTTAATTGCTCTTATATCTGTAGAAGTGGAGAGTAACTCCCCTGTGTGTCTGTGCGGTTGCTCCCCCCAGCAGGTGTTCACAGACCCCAGTAACCTGCAGAGGCATATCCGCTCACAGCACGTCGGGGCGCGGGCCCACGCCTGCTCTGACTGCGGCAAGACGTTCGCAACGTCTTCAGGCCTCAAGCAGCATAAGCACATCCACAGCAGTGTCAAGCCCTTCATGTGTAAGTCACTAAGACCCTACCTATGTAAGTCTCCTCAGTACGTTATAATAATAACAACAATATGCTTGTGACTTGCCTTTAATAGAAAAACTGTGATGTTATTTGCAAAAATACATTTTCATCCTTCCTCAGCTCCTTCGCAAGAGTCAGCCATGTAATGTTTTACAGGAATTGCACATGGGATTATATAGTGGCTGTGTTTAGAGTGGCAGCACCATTTCTTTTAAGACAAGAGTCGCGCAGTTTCATCTGCATCAGCACTCTCACATAGTGCTGATATGGCCATAACAGCATTTAAAGTAGCTTGTAATTTGACTCAATCCCTCTCTGTCTAACCTTACTGTTGCCTCTCGCAGTGACCCAGCCTCACCTACTGTTGACGCCACAGCTAACAGGCTTTCTTTTTTTCTTTCTCAGTTGCTCTCACACAGTTTTTGTCTTAGTAAACGCTAGCTCCCGAACACAGTTCAACCTTTCACAATTTCACTACCTCGTACGGCGAATCTGATCTCCTTCCCCTAAAGCATTATGACCTTCACCCTTTGCCCCGTCTCCCTTTCCCTGACCCTGCACACCCAGCGAGCACACACACAAGACCGCGCGAACCTGTCCAGACACCAAATACACACCCTCCCTCGAACAAACACACATCAACACACTCGCACATGCATACACAGGCCGGAGTGACTGCATCTCCACTGCAGACCTCTGACTCCCCCCTCTCTACCACATGCACCATTCCTTGCAAATAGCAACCACATGTACAGCCTCCTTCCCTGCGCTTCCTCCGAAGAGGAGTCCATTTGCTGTAATCAGCAGAAAATATGCAGGTTTAAAAACAACTAATGGCTGTGTAAAAAAAAAAGAAAAGAAAGGGAGAGAGAAAAAAGACAGAGCAACCTCAAACATGACGGCTGCCTGGGAGAGACCATGTGTGCGTCCGAAGTGTTTGTTTGTGCGGGTTCTCTTGAAGGGCATGTACGTGTTTTGGACAGTATCGAACTGTACGCACACATGATTCTGTTTGTGTGTAAGCGCACGCAATGTGTCAAGGATGCGTGCGTATCCGTCTCAGAGCTTGTGAAATGTTCAGCCCTGCTGGGTTATTAATTTAGACACTCGGCGAGCCACCACTTAGCCACCGCACTCCTCTCAGGAATGTGTTTATAATATTTTGTTTCAGTTTATTAAGAGCTGACGAATACATGCGTGTAGTGAATCAGATCTCACACTCAGTGTGTCATGCCTGTGTGTTGTTAGTCTGTAAATGTCACAACTACATGATTTATGGTGGAGGACTTTTTCTTGTAGTTTGCTCAGACCATGTGGCTATCCTTGTAAAAAGACACACACACACACACAAAGGGAGCGAGTGATACAAGCAGCTATCCCCTACACAAACTGAGTGGAGAGATTTAATAAATACCCACTTACTTGCTATTAGAAAACACTGATTGATTGCAATCTTTTATTTTACACAAAATTACTTGAATTTTTTAGT
>JAVQJZ010131939.1:0-10151 GCA_036025355.1 Leiopotherapon unicolor | reverse complement strand
ATGATACTCCAGTGATGGGAGAAGAACTTAATCTTTGACTTGATACCAAATTGTAAAAAATACTAAATACTGATAAAAGTAAAAATCTTGCATTCAGGATCTTATTATTTTATTATTATCTATATCTATTATACAGATTGACCAGTAGCTTGTCGAGGCTGTACCCCACCTTTTGCCCCAGTGCCAGCTGGGATCAGCTATAGCTGCCTGGGACCTTCTAAGGATAAGCGGTATAGATAATGCATGGATGGATGGATGGATGGATGGATATTACTGGATTATAGTTAGAGATAATATTCACTAATGTTGCAGCTGGTAAAGGTGGAGCTACATTTTGTATTATATTAAACAGAAACTTCAAACTAGCCAAAGCCATTATCGCTGAACTGTTTCTGCATCACCTCTCTCTCTCTGGCAGCTTTACATTGTCTTTACGCTGGGCTGCTCTGAACAGCTATAACCTTTCTATACATGAGACAGTTTGTTTCTACACCTGTGTGCTTCCGTCCAGCTGCTGCAGAGTCACCAAAAAGCTCAGCGGAAATCTTTTTCTCCCCTGCAACAAATGAGAAAATGAGGCCACGTCGCCTCCCAGTCTCAGATTGTTTCTGACTGCACATCGATGGAAGCTAATTAAGAGGAAGGAAGCTGTATGTGCACCCTCGGGCCAGAATAAGGGCATCAGTAACCGTGTAGAAAATAAAGTATTCTATATTGTTATTTTGCAGACAGCGTTCAGTCATTCTGTCAGTGTCATTCTGCCATTAATTTAAATGAATACACATGGTTCACAAAAGGTTTCCAGCTCTGAAATGTACCCAGGGAAGGCAGAGTGGGCTGCACGTCTGAGTGCATTTGTCCATCCACCAATGTATCCGTGTGTGTGTGTGTGTGTGTTTTTTTTTCATGGTCTCCTCTCATGATGGTAATGCAAGTTTGCAAAGATTGTGGGCGGTTTGTGACTTAATGTGGTTTTCACATTTGATTACATTCAAATCACACTGCCCCTTCAAGGATAATACTTGCTGTGCATCCTCCTCTGTCTCCTTTTCACACGCACAAACACACACACACACACACACACAGATGTACTGTAAATTCATTACGTAAGTTAGACAGTGTTACTGCATGTGTCAAATAAGCTAAAATATAACAAGACAAGGAACATTTGCAAATAATTAAAAGTAGTCCAGTAAGAAAGTAAGCGCCAGAAACAACACGTTTTTACAAAATACTTGAGGAAATTACAGTAGTAAAAGACGTTTTGGATCTGTTTTATTTATCTTAATTACAGACATCTGACCCCATTTAGTCTTAAGTACTATTTTGAAGTCTTCAGTTTTTAAGTTTAGGGGAATGTGGGGATCTAAGCGACAGATCTGTTTGTAGTTTTTCACAAAAGAGAACAAAGAGACTCACATTTTCCAGCTCTCCTCACTTGTTGTAAATGTGTTGTTCCGTATCTTTCTCTGAGTTGTCTCGTCTAAGCGGCCATTTAGTTTGGTGTAGGTGTCTTCACAGATGTTGTCAATTCCGAGGAATCTAAACCAGATCGAGTCCAATGTGGACTTCGTTGAATCTGGTTGGGTGGGTTCTCATTTTACTGCCATGTGTCTCGCGTGTAAAAAAATATCTATGATATTATACAATATGTGTATATGTAATGTCATCTCTGGTCACATAGTACATGACACAATGAGAGAAAGTATCTGATGTCATGTTAAAAAGAATTGTTACTTAAATGAATTATTTTGTCTGATTTATCTTCTGTCCATCTGTTGATCAGTTGGCGAGACAACAGTTTTTCACAGGTCCGTTCTGGATCAAGCTGTTCAATAGCTGTATTGTCAATCAGATGTTTTATAGATTTGTGACTCTTGCTTTTGCGCAAACTCTTTTATTCCATCAATTTCCTGACTCGTGTAGGGGCTCTCCTGGGTTTTACATGCGGCTCGGGAATGTTTTGTGTTGGAGGATTCCTCTTTCCTCTCCTCCAGGTAAATGCAGCTGTCAGTCCTTATTTGTGTGATAAATGCTGAAAATGCCTCATACAGTTTTACATCTGAGTTGCTCCCACACACTTAAGTGAATGCAGCATTAGTTGGACACTTCACTGTAAGTGCTGCGCTTAAAAGCAAAAACTTTGGCTGTTATAAAAGTAATTCGGAGTCTGTGTTTAATTAGCACACTTTGATGGAAAAACCTTTGTTTCTTTTAACGGCACATTGCAGTTAAAACACTTTGGGCCGTTACAGTTGACATCTTTAGTATGTATTTGTGTTTAAATGAAATGTTCTCTTTCTCTCCTTCTCCGTTCCTCTGTGTCCATATTTGGGCCTTATGTTAACATGCACTGTTCACTGATGAGGGCAGTTTGACCGAAAGCAACACATTTGGTCTCCTGTGATTTAATTCATGCTCAGTTGTATGTCTATTTGTGTGTGAGAAACTATGTGTGTGTGTGTGTGTTTGGCCGAGAGCAGAAAGGGCCCATTTGAGTTCACACTTCATGGAGCATCAAATGGATAAATCAATCTGAAGGCTTGCGGGAAGAATAAATGTATGTTTTGTGTGTGTGTGTGTGTGTGTTAGGAGCTGCACAAGCATATTCACATGCCCCAGTTGCTGTGTGTGACGATGTGCATACATACCACACTGCACACATAATTGATAAACCCATAGCATGTGTGCAAACGTGACCTTGTGCACTTGCAGATTCATTTTCACATTGCACACTTATAGAGGTGCATAGCAGAGGTGCAGCAACCATCACATGCAAGGTTAGGTGAGCAGGAGGAGACCCACGATGGGTGATCCTCGAGCCCATAAAGGAGTCCTGTCACACCGTCTCCCCTGCAGAGCTCTCATTACATTGAATGCATGTGTGCGCTGCGCGGCATGAATTGACAGCGTGCTCCGCCATAATTTCATTTAATCCTTATCATCGCCCTGTAGATCGCCGAGTTTCTTCCACAAAGGTGAAACTGAACCATCCGTCATGCTGAATCTCAGTGCAGTCTGCAGGTAGCACGAGACCCGAGGTCACCGTACCATGTGTTGCCCAAATACATGTGTTGGTTATGATTTGCAGCACCGCCATGTGGCTCATTCGACAGCAAGTTTTGCAGATTTTAGAGTTTTAAGAGAGAGTTCGAGGGGAGTAGTGGTGAAAGCAGAGTGTCAGTAAATGATAAATCACAGTGTGGCTGCAGGTCATTGTCTTGCTTATGATGCAAGAATGTTTTTTTTATTATTCACTGTCCATGTTTTATGATTGATCATTTGACATCATCCATTAACATGGATTACTTTTTATGTCTGGATGCAAAAAAAAGGAGAAAAAAAAAGTCATAATTTTTCATAATCTGTGTTTGGTGAGTGCTTAAAGAAAGTCTTATCAGGCACTTTGTCTTCTTGTAAGTAAGGCTGAAATGATTTGGTTGATTTATTGCTTTTAGCCCAGGAGTGTAGAAGAAAATGGTAAACATGCTGGTAAACAAGATTCAATGAAAATGCCCAGCGGTGTTAATACTCACTGGATAACCAACATGATTACCGTTCATCCTGCAGAAGACATGAATGTTTCTATTTAATGGAAATTCAATATCCAACAATTATCAAGACATTTCCACAAAAGTCACAAATGTCAACCTCATGGTGGTGATAAGGGGAAAGTCAGGGGATCGTCAAAACATCAGGACTGCATCAAAAAGTTGTTGAGATATTCCAGTAAAAAAGTTTTTAACCATTTTCTTATTACAGTTTAATGCAATAATAATCATAATAACAAACAAGATTAAATACGTCTCAGTTGTAGCACCACTTGTGAGCCCATTTGAGTGTGCTTGGTTGCCACAGGAAGCCACAACTTTTCAAAATACTCGAGGTCTGCGCGGCGTAATTTAAGCTACAATAAAACTGTGTGTATTTTCGCCTGTGTCTGTTTTCTCTTCGTACTCCAACACCCGCTTGGTGCAAGATGAAGCCAGTGTTAAGGCTACGGCCTAAGTCCCTCGCCCTGACTCCTTCTCCTCCTCCATAACATACAAAGTAATTACATCTCTTTCCACTACACACCCCTCCCCTCCGCTTCGCGCACCACACCCTCGTCCCTGAGCTCCAAATGTCAGCCTCATCAGCTCAATTATCCACTGACTTTAACAACATCCTTACATAACCCGTTTAGCTCTGTGCCGTCTGGGCGCTCGGAGATGACAAACTGCCACTTTCACACCCAAATTATTGTTTCTGCCTTCGCTCACCTGCAAGGGAGGGCCGTTTTAACGAGATGGTGTTATATTAAATACATAGACTTTAGCCACGTGCTTATCCACTTCCACCCTCCTTGTATTGTGCGTCACAGCATCCCCTTAAAGATGCCTTTGGAGGATATACTTTCATCGCCCGTCTACTTTGTTTTTATTTGTTTGCTCGCATTCGTCTGCCTCCCCGCCCGTTTGCATTGTCGAGCCAAAGGTCAATGAATAACTGAATCATTCCTGTGAATGCATAATTGGCTTATTCATAAACCTCCCCAAATAGATCCTTCAGGGGCCTGTCACTCACCCGTTTTCATTCAGACTTCCCCGTCACTCTCCTTATTTCCAGTCCTGCGCCGAGCGTGGCGTTTTATTTATGGATCAGCATTTACGGAGAATAGATTTACTTTGATGGGGCAAAGCTCCACTGGAGAAGACTTATGATCTATTTTTGTGCAACAGCACATGGGACTCACGTGCCTGGTAATAAAACGCCCTTGATGTGTGCCCTTTGTCTCACAGAGAGAGAAAAAGCTGCACATGCATACATAATGGGGGGGAAACTATTTTGAGATGACTTTTCTTTTTCTTTTTTTTTTCTTTCTTTTTTTCCCCCCTCTTTGACTGTGCGATTCGTTTGCCCGCTGGTGGAAAATAGATGTGAATCACTCACCATGGCTGCTCTCCAACATCCATTCACTCTATGCTCTCTATTCTTCTGTCCTGATTTACTCTGTCGCTCTGTCGTTCAGTCATTTCAACTCCCCTCCTCTGCTGCCCTCTGCCCTGTTCTCCCCACCTTGTTTTACGATTTTGTTTCTTCTAAATGTCTCCCCCTCTTTCCTCAATGCTCTAACAACAAAAAATCTACCTGCACCATCATCTGTGCTTCTTTATTCTGAGTGTTATTAATACCCGCGTGTCCAGATTCCCTCCCTCACCCTCCTTTGCTCTTCGAGGGCAACCCGAGCAGTCTGTGTGATGTGATTGTGTATGAGAGTCATGTCACCAGGGCTGAGCTGGAGATTATAGATAGAAATGGAGTGCAGCGCCGACAGGAAAGTGAGGGGCAGGTAAAGGGATCTCAATGTTGCCTGTAATGTTTTTAGAAGTTTGTGTCATCCTCAGGCTGTTGTTATTAATCTTGGACAACTGTCACGGACGCTGCACTTTATAAAAGCTTATAAAATGCTTCTTATTGTTTAAACTGAAGTATACGGGGTCCCTGAGTGGTGAAATCATATTATTTTTTCTAGGTCTCTTGTTAATTCGCCCATATTGCATTGTAAATGTGCAAAGAAAGTAATAAAATAGACAGGAAATACTAAAATAAATAATAAAATACTAAAATACTAAAATCTGACGCACAAAACACAGGATGTCCACTTTAAAGACGAATGACAATGCTGTGGTAAGCAAAGGTTGACAATATGTCCTCATAATGTATCCCTAATGAGAAATAAAAAGTAATTATTGAATTATTTAAGTTACTGGCTCTCACAGTTTTTATCTTTGGATTTATCCCAAAATGTAAATGTAAAAAATAGAACAGAGGCTGAGAGACTTGTGAAATATAGAAATATATTTTGATTTTTCTGAAATTGTCAGAAAGGCGTTGGGTCAAAGCTACGCTCCTCATCATAAACAAGATATGTGGGGCAGATTAAAAAGTTTCTCTACAATCTTTTTACCTTATTTATGTAAATGGTGGTGGACATTTTTTTTCCCAATCCCACCTCCCTCCTTTGATTCACAAACTGTTGCCTCTTGTCTGGTAGCTGCCGCAGCGCCTCCTCTCGCCTGAGCATCCTCAGCTGTGACACCTCTCATCCTCCGTTGCGTCTTGCTAATGAAACCAGTTAGGTTAAGGAGCTTTAGCTAATCGCTGCTTTTTTTTACTTTTTCTTTTTTTTTTTTTGATAGGTGTTATTTCCTCTCCTCGTCCTCCAGAAGCTGCCTCTCCTGTGCTCTCTCTCTCTTTCTCTCTTTCGACTCCCTTGCTCAGTTTATTGCCCATTCCAGCTAAATCCACACAAACCCTCTGCGCTATTGTAGATAACACAGCTCTGGCTCGGAGTCTCGAGGATCTGTCACCGCCGCATTATAGAATACATAACGTGCAGGCATGACATGAGCCTCGACACCTACTGTAGGCCTGTTAAAGTGGAGCGCGAGTTACACAAATATTAAACCGTTTATGGCTGAATCTGCCTAAAGGGAGCTAATGGCTGGGGTTCATTACTGTAGTCAGCTTTGTGGTGCTTGAAGCCCGAGCAGACTCGCCTGTGTGTCAACACTGTCCGCTCCCATCATCGCTATTTACTCTGCGGTGACGGTGTGTGTTTTTTTGGGAGCAGCAGCAGCAGCAGGCATCATGAGTCAAGTTTTTCAGCATTTCCATGACTTATCACCCAGGGGAAATTTGTTTCCGCGCTGTTGGTGCAATCTGTTGATGATCTTGTTTTCTTGTTGTTGTTTATATATGCATATATATAAATATATATACCACACGAAAATGGTGCATTGTCATGATCAACGCCACTGAATCAAGGAAACTTTAACAGCAGAAGTGGGGCACAGATCTTCACGTCTTCTTGATATTTCCCAGACTCCTCCGTCCGTTGTGCGGCGACGAGGCGAGGGATTATCACTGTGGAGACTGCGAGGTGCCGAGCAAGCTGGAGACTGAAGGTGCTGCCAGCTAGAAGCCTCTTTAACCTTTATCAGGCTGCAGATAGCATCTCAGATAACCTTAAAAGACAGAGGGGAGGGAAAGAGTAGGAGTGAGTGGGTGGGATGAAAAAGGGACTAAGCAGGAGTAAAGAAGGATGGAAGGGGAGTTTGTTACAGAATCGGTGATGGAGAGCTTGAGTAGGTAGTCAGCTCAAGGTCAATGAAAGGCATATAGTGTCTATTTAGAGGCAGTGCCCAATATGTAGAAATCTTATGCTTATTTCCCTTTTTAAATCCTCACGCTCTTTATTTTCTCTTACTCCTGCCCTTTGAGTCTGGCCGTCGATCTATCTGTCTGCCCATCTATCAGTCTGTCTCTCTCTCTCTCTCTCCTCCACTGCCTCGTCTGTCTCTGTGCCGCACTGATAAGAAAGTGCCCGCCCTGTCTCGGAGGAGAAACCATGGAAACGTACCAGCCACGTGTTGACATCACAGCATGTTAAATATAACCGCCTCCCGTGCCACACAACTAGTTGTTCTGCCGTTGATCCTCGCCTGGCTATAAATACATGGTTTCCTTCCCATAATTGCAGCTACGACAGGCTTGTTTGGATGGAGGGAGGAATAGGAAATGCCGGAGAGAAAGAAAGAGTGTGCCGACTTCTCTCTATCTGTGCCTCACTCCACTTTCTGTGTGTGTGTGTGTGTGTGTGTGTGTGTTTATGCCCTCATTTCTCATTACAGCCCAATCAAGGAGATCAGTAGAAACTGCAAAACTCTTCTAGAGAATCCCATTTAGGACAAACACAGTCCAAACAGTCTGTCTTTATACGACCACGTATAAAGACAGATATTCTAATGGTGGGTTTGCGTGTTGAGTTCCACATCTTTAGTCAGCGGCAGACTAATTGTGATTACATAACCGTGGGTTTCTAATATCTGTGCTGGCCTGGAAAGTGTTCGTACCTCGCTCTGCCTGTGCATACATAAGATGCGTGCATGTCTGCTTTAAAGTTAAAGTCTCATTGATTTTCATTTCACTGTTTTTAAGTTTTCTCGTCTGTTGTCGTTGGTCTTTTCTTCACTCGTTCGGCCTTCGTAACCGTTAGCAGAGACACCTCACAATGCGTTGCTGCACAGAAAAGTGAGTCTGTGTCGTTTAATGCTCAAAGCCTTGCTGTGCATTGCAGATTTTTCCACTCCTGTGTCTGTCATCATTGTGCAAATGCAGTGATTCAAGGTATATTTATTAAAGTGAAAGTCCTGAGGATTATGTCTTTCAAGAAATATTTGTGGGAAATATGGTTATTTGCTTTGCCCAGTTTCCAGTTTTTATGCTAAGCTAAGCTAATCAGCCTCATATTTACTAAATGAGAGTGGCGTAGATTGTCTGTCTGCAAAAAAAAAAAAAAGTGACTAAACATTTGGACCAGAACTATTACTGTTAGGGATTATTTGGTTTATTTTCTTTTTGGAAACAACTCCATCTCGCAAGGAAGCCAAATTTATTTGGACAGGTGAAGATTCATCTGTGTGTTGTCAAAACTGGCACCCGAACGCAAAGCAACCGTCCCTTCACCTAGTCCGCCAAATTGGATGAACATACTCCCTAACCGAAGTTGACAGTCTGCGTTTGAAAGTGGTCGTCTCACTTCACATCCACACGAACGAGGAGCACTGAGCCAAGAAATGAAAAAGTCTGTCGCTACCAGCTTTTATGGCCTTTGTAGTTCTCTTTCACAGAGTCCTCGTGATTGAGATCTGCTGTATATTGTCGAAATAATGAAATAATAACCAAGGAGAGTTGCATATGTCCAGTCATGTATGTGGGATTTGTATTGACTGTATATACATATAACCCACAATGATCTGAATTCACTTCAACTTGTGGACAAGAAGCCCTTAAAGTGCAGATTTGGGCTTCTACATAATCACGACAACTGAAGAAGGTCATGGGTTATGATTGGAGGATGAGATTATTTTGTCAGCTTTTGTTTTCAAGGTCATTCATAAATTGTCAGTCCAAGTGCATAATTATAGTTCAATTCCATCCTTTAGCTAAGAGATGATTGATGAAGTGCTATTGATCCTGAATACATATGTACCAGTCATTCCCTGCCTCAGGATTATCTTCCAGACGAAGCAGTGTTGTGCAAAACAGAAAAGTAGCTAATTATTACACAAACAGCCGAAATGACTAACGCAAGTGAATTTTCCCGAAGCATGTTTAAAATGGCGCAGCAGTGAGATAAAACAGACCGAACTCGATGGGAAATGGGAGTAAAGTGTTTGTCTTGAGCCTGTCCGCTCGTCTTTATGTAACTGTCACTGGTGTGCATGGGAGATGTTGTGAGCGCAGAGCATCGCATGTTGTGACTCAGTCTCTTAGCAGCCACCTCATCTTCACAACCCCGCAGGTCCCCAGAGGCCGGTGCACAGACGACCAATCAGAGGGAGATGCCACAATGACCAAAAGGCCGGTGCTGGGCTGTCTCCAGCCGAGAGATGTTTTCAGTCTAGGAAATGGACATGTGCGGTGATGTGTCTTTGTGTGTGTGTGTTTGTGCGGTGTATGTGAATTTAATAGTCTCTGAGTGTGAAGAGAGAGTAGCTACCTCACTAGGCTGTGTGTGTTTGTGTGTGTGTGTGTGTGTGTGTGCATCCTTTTCTATCCCATTGTCTCCTAATGCAGTTTAATCTCCCTTAAACCCAGATGATTTGTTATGCCTCCCCCCAACCACCTTCAGTGCTGCCACATGCACACACACGTTTAAAGATCCCATGCTACCAAAGTATTTGTTTGACTCATGCAGTTATATTTTACAGTTTAAATATTTTAAGTCTTGGCGACTCGTTTGTGAGGAATAATCTAAACTTCTATTTTGTGTGCATGTATCAACCCACATCAGTTAATGCTCCGCATAAACAAAGTGCACAGTCTAAACAATTGTCACCACATTGAACTGACAAGACTAAAAAAAAACACATTTACCATATCTTGTAATCTAACTTGATGAATGATCGTAAATCTTTATATTCTGTTCACCATCATAGAAAACACCTCACTATGCAAAGCTACCGTATTTTTCGGGCTATAAGACACACTTAAAATCCTTAAATTTTCTCAAAAAACAACAGTGCGCCTTATAATCTGGTGCGCCTTATGTATGAATTCTGGTTGTGCTTACTGACCTCGAACCGATTTTATGTGGTACACGG
>JAVQJZ010131929.1:0-10877 GCA_036025355.1 Leiopotherapon unicolor | reverse complement strand
ACGGAAATTACGCAGCAGCTTTATTATAAGATTTATGGAAAAGTCTGTGGCTGTTTGTTTTTAGTGTTTTCAGTCATGGGAAGAAAGACTTGTGAATCTGTTGTTAGTATACCCTTGATCTGAAAGTGTCCTTGCGTATTTTTATTAACATCCATTCAGTTGTGATATACCAACAACACAAGGCAGTTACTGCTGTAAGACTAAAAACTAATTAAAAAAATAGTTAAGGACTACCACAGACTTTTCCATAAATCTTATAATAAAGCTGCTGCGTAATTTCCGTATATTTATACTTGTATGTCTGTAAGTGTTGCACTGTAGGCGTTTCTGTGTTTGTGTTTGTGTGTGTGTCTGTTTTTAAATGGGGCATGCTGGGACAAATGGGGTTAAGAATGAGGACCATTTCAGCTACGCAACAGACAGACAGGGGACACAGTGTCTGCAACCCAAGAGCAGCAGCTTTAATTATGAAACACAGCAATCGATCTGTGTAACACATAGGGCTCATCTTCAGATGGCTATTTTACAAGTCAAAGAACCAAAGGGTGGGAAATGGTGTCAACCAAATATTTTGGTTCCGCTTCAGTCGGTACTTTTACATAAGATGGGGAACTTAGATGCATTTCCTCTGGGCTTTTACCTTAGATGCACTAAGGTAAAAGCCCAGAGGACCAAAGGAAAAAAAAAACTGACTTGCAAAACAACCTGCTGCTCAGCTGACAAGGGGGGTCAGGGTATTTTGAGTCTCTGTCATGGGTCAGTACCCTTATCTCTTAGGGACATAAGAAGAATTGAGACCTATAAGCACTGATACATGTTCTACTATAAATATCAGTGTCTCTCACGTGCTTGATTTGTTTACGAAGAAACTTGATCCAGCAGGCCCTCTGCCAGGAGGCTGCTGCCAAGTCGCTGTGTTTGGAAAAGTTTGTCATTGGCATTCAGGCCAACGGAGACATGGATGACATAATTTCCATATATGGTTGAATACTACTGTACTGCAGTCCTATCTACTTGCTCTGATGGCATAACAGTCATACGTCATGGGAAATTCTACCTGGTCTTATCAGGTTGTATACACGCTCTCTTGACCCTCAGATCAAGATATTAAGAGTCAGCGGATAAGCAGTGTTATCTTAGGTCATAACCCTCCTTTCACTAATTGATGTGGCTCCGTGTTCATTTTTATGCAGACACACAAAACCTAAAAGGAACATTCTGTTTGTGCACTTACATAAAAAAACATTTAATGATAAGAAGTGACACAGTGGTTAGACTTTGCTTAATCCCTGCTCCCTTTCTCCTCTCTTCTCCAGCTGGTACGACACGGGAGCATCTGGGACTCGCCATGGCCCTGAAAGTGCCCATCTTCATTGTCATCAGTAAGGTGGACCTCTGCACGCAGGCCACTGTGGAGCGCACTGTGCGGCAGCTGGAGCGTGTCCTGAAGCAGCCGGGCTGCAACAAGGTGCCCATGGTTGTGGACAGCACAGATGATGCCGTCACGGCAGCACAGCAGTTCGCTCAGTCACCAAAGTATGAAATAACTCCATGTTTGTAATCGTATGAACGCATGAACATTTTTATGTTTTTGGTGTTTACGTGTGTGCTCTGTCTACAGTGATTATGACAGTAGAAGCTAGAAACCAGCCAGTGATGTCTGTGTGTCCTGATCACATGCTTGTGCTCCCCCCGGCAGCATCACACCCATCTTCACCGTGTCCAGCGTGTCTGGCGAGAGTCTAGACTTGCTCAAGATCTTTTTCAACATCATCCCTCCTCTCAGCAACAGTAAGGAGCAGGAGGAACTTATGCAGCAGCTAACAGAGTTTCAGGTAGGTCTGAGAGTTTGGGGTCACTCTGATCAGCTGGAAGAAAAACACTCTTTGAGGCACATACACACGATTCTGATGTGATTGACAGCAGCGTGCATCATTACAGGTGGATGAGATCTACACAGTGCCGGAGGTGGGGACTGTGGTGGGAGGGACTCTGTACAGGTCAGTGTGCTGGAATGCTTACTTCTTCCACTCATTTTTTTGTTTGACATGGACTCTCTCTGACCGGCTATTCTCTGTAATCGTGCAGTGGTATTTGCCGTGAAGGAGATCATCTCGTGGTAGGGCCCACAGACTCGGGCAAGTTCCACAAGCTGACCATCGGGAGCATCCAAAGGAACCGCTCGGCATGCAGGGTGCTCAGGGCCGGCCAGGCTGCCACACTCGCCCTGGGCAACTTTGACCGCTCACTACTACGCAAGGTCAGAAACTTTTTCTAACTTTTTCTCCATACTCTTTGGAGTGTTTGTTTGAACTAATTTAAATAAAAATAGTAGAAGAATCATCATGTGACACACTGACTCCAAGCCAATGTGAGTTTAATGTCTATGTGCTCTCATACAGGGCATGGTGATGGTGAGTCCAGAGATGGACCCTACCATCTGCTGGATGTTTGAGGCCGAGATTGTGCTGCTCTTCCATGCCAAGACCTTTCACAAGGGCTTCCAGGTTACTGTGCACATTGGCAACGTGAGACAGACTGCCACAGTGGAAGCTGTGTATGACAAGGTTAGCGCGAGCAAGTTCAGCATTTTAGCCTTTTCAGATTATGTCTGGTTATTTTTACATTTAGTCTGTTCTTAACACTGTCTCTTTTCTCTGCCTGTTCTTCTATGATACGTCACAGGAAGAGCTTAGGACAGGTGAGAAAGCAGCAGTTCTCTTCAAGTTTATCAAGCACCCAGAATACCTGAAGGTGGGAGCCAAGGTGCTCTTCAGAGAGGGCGTGACCAAAGGCATCGGCCACGTCACCAAGCTGAAGCCCATCGCCCAGTACGGGCCATCCCAAAGCGAGGATGACGAAGCCTAAAGTTTCCTGTAGAATCGCAGCAGAAAACACCGTCCCACCCAAAAACAAGGTGCTTTATAAACAGCCTGCTTTCTCCAAAGGCCTCCCGCAAATCCAGGTTGCAGGATTTTGTTGTTCTATCACCCTTTTCCAAAGCCTTGTTGTTACCATTCTCATTTGTCTTCTCTAGCCTTTTTATAGCTCTGCTTTCCGGTGTCAGGGTTAAAAGGGTGTTGCTCTTCACTGAAAAGAGGAAGCCACCTCTGTAAAACATTCACTTGGCATCTACCAAAGTGATATCAACTGTCAAGAACACATTGTTGGTGGTGCGCAGATCAATACGTGGCAATTGGGAAATGGCTTTCCCACGCCTACGTTGAAGTGCTACTTACACCGTTTACACCTAAAAGCACTCCAAACTCACAGTATGTTAAAAAAAAAAAAAAGAAGATGCACACACTTGCACTGAAGCATAAACACCCATGTTGATATACCTTTGGCAGATAATCGTTTACAAACAACAAGCACAAGGTGGTCGGACACTGAGACGTAAACTGTAGCACAACGCAATGTCGTTGTCACTGTCAACCCACAGCAGCTTGTCTGTTACCAGCATAGTGCCTGACTGACAAGGACAAGCCTCGATCTCACTATTTCAATACTTAATACTTAAATCATACCCTTTTCTTAGTAACTGCTCATGTGAGATAACACTGAAAGCACTGATGCTTTTGTGGTTCTCGGACACAGCTTGTCAACACTATATAAGCTAAACCATCTCACTTCGAGCTGGACTGCTGACAGGGGCACTTTATGAAGCTAAGGGGGTGTGTTGCAAAGTTTAAACTTGATGCAGTTTGTATGTCAGCCTGCCAAGATCACTCACATTGGCAGCCAGCTTGGAACAGTTTTTTTTCTATAGTCACATATGTCTGAGAATTATGTTTTTAATTCACAAACAATGCCTCACGATAGTGCGGTGAGATAGCGATGATCTTGCTGCCTATCTTTCAAGTGCTTTAGTTACTCAGGTCAGTGTAGATATCGTGTTAGACAGCATTCCACTCTCACAGAACTACTCCGTCAGAGGTTTCTGTCGCTGACTTTGGGCAGGGAGGGAGGTTTGAGGAGAAAGAGAACAAAAAGACAAGGTGTGTTTCTTCCAAAGAGATGTTTGTGGATTATATATTATGTGAAGCTGCTCACTGACGCAGCTCCATTTTAAAAGCAATTATATGTGAGGTACTCTGTCGTCTCTTCACTTCAGTTACTGATGTCACTAACTTTGCGGGGGTTTAACACAGTGCCTAATGGAACTACCATTTGAGTAGCCTTTCATTACACCCCAGAGTTTTGCAGCTTAGTTCTAATCCGATTAAGTTGGTGCTACTCCTCAAAAACAGCTTTTTGATATTTAGGAGACAACTTTGAAAATGAATGTTAATGGCTACTCTGTTTGAGGCTCTTGTTGGCCTTATCATGTCTTATTACAGCATGTTGATGTGATTTCTATATCGCTTGTTGTCCCGCCAACATCAGTGATCGACGACAACCGAAATGCGTATCCCGTTTTGTTGCGCCCGCGTTGTTATGCACAGTTTTGTGTGGACACCAGGAGAGGAAAACTAAGAATGCATTTGAACCAAAATATTTTATAGCCTTTATGAAGTTCTATCAGGTGATTTGTTTTAATGCATCTGAGAGGTGTTTTATAGATTTCTCATAGTTTCAGATTTTACAAATCATTCATTTTTCACTGTTTTCACAGTCTTATTAATGACACATTTTCACTTTTTCAAAATCATGTATCAGACCTGTTTTTCCTTTTTAATTGAAACGTGTAATATTTTGATCATTATTTGGGTGAAATGCAATATTTATGTACAGATCCAATTTTGTGTATCCTGATGTACATGAATAAAACTTTTATTGTTTCTTCATAGGATGTTTCATTTTGTTCCGTTTTTAAGCGAAATACAAAATCACTCAGTCTTTTCAGCTACCTCAACACACAGCCAGTGTTTTGTCTGCTGGCTCACGTTACAGTACCACGACTCACCGCACTAAACTGAGTTTTAAAAAGGCTTCATTTAACTTCTGTGGTAATGTTCCTTTTGGTCTGCTAACCATCTGATGCAAGACAACGCTCAAGAGTGTTTCTCAAGAATGACTGTTCTTTCATACATGAAGTCATTGAAGTTTCAACTAAACAGGATGACTCAGCTCATAATGGTGCAATTGTTTCCATCCTAGTGGCAATATCAGTATTTGAAAGAGATACTTTTTTCTCAAAAATTGACAAAACACTTTGCTGTTGTCAAGAAAACTCCACTGAAGTGAAGATTCCTGCTCTATATTCGATTAGTGGCATCTGCTGGTGTGCCAGAATACTACAACATGATGCACATTACTGAAGAATGTAAAGTATCTTTAATACACTCTGGTTTACAAAATTCAAATTTGCCTCTTTATAATTATTAGCATACTGAAACAAATCACGTAAACGAATAACGATGTACACATTCTTATAAAAGTACAAGAACATTAATCATTTGGACAAATGTGTCTTTAAATTAATTAAAAATGCAGTTTCTGAATGTGTGCGATCTTCAACTCCTCTTGAAAAAAGAATCCAGAGTGCCGGTGCTTCCACCTTGGGAGCGATGCCTTTTTGGTTGGGGTCCCAGCTGGCCTTTAGGTTTTGTCTTGCCTCGGGAGGACTGACCTACGCCTGCTGGTCTGAGAGGACTTGGAGACATATTGGAAGAGACGGTTGCTGAGCCTGAGGATGAAGAGAGCGAATTCTGGAGGTCCAGGGCAAAGTGATAGTCGTTGTGTTCGGGCATCTCCCAGACCAACACCTCCTGACCACAGCGCTCGCACGTTAACAGGTCTTCTCTGGCCACATTGGGAGGATGGTGATTTACCTCTGGATCGGTGTCTGGTTCATCCCTTAATGCTTCACGTGTTGACTCGTGAGGCGAAAACTCTGAACTAAGTTCTGCCTCTTGGCCTGACACAGCAGCAGCAGCGTCTTCGGAGTCTTCTTTATTGAGGGGCCTGGGTTCCATGTCAGGCGTGTTCCATGTTGAGGTTTGAGTGCTTCTTTCAAGAGTTTTCTTCTGGAAGAAAGAGGTAATACCAGAATGGGAGCTGGCTAAACCATTTTCAGAGTCAGAAAATGGTGTTAAAGAAGAAATTGGGCACTTGGTATCTGATTCCAACTGAGTGAAGGTGGCAGAGGTTTTGTGAGAGGAGGAAGATGGATGAATTACTGTGGAGATCATTTCCTCTTCCTCCTCCTCTTCCTCCTCCTCCTCCTCCTCCTCCTCCTCCTCGCATGCATCTTTTACAACCTTTGGCTTTTGTCTCTCCACTGCCTTCTGAAAAAAGGACTGGATGGTGCCAGGCTGTTTGAAGGTGGAGTCATTTTTCCTCTGGGTGGACGACTGAGTGCTAGAGGAAACACTCTGGGTTGAAGTGACGTCACTGGAGAGAAAGCCAGAGATCCCCCCCGCTGATGGTGCACCGCTGAATTTGCTAGCAGAGAGGAGGAGCATGGTGAGAGGTGGAGTCCTGGGGAAGTGACACAAGACAGAGCATGACAAATCACCCTTCACCGTGACCCTTCAACCAGTGACCTTACGCACTTCAATGTTTTGAAACATTTGGTAATTACCACGCTGCCTGGTGGTTTCCTGCCGTGTTGAGACTCTTGATAATGGCAAAGCTGTCACCGGATAGTTTGTTCGCTTCATAGCGCACCAAAGCGCAGCAGCGAGAGAAGCTGCTCGGCCGCTTATCCCCAAGCTGACGAACTCCGACCGTCAGCAACTTGGCCACGCGACCATTCTGCAGGATTGAGTGAAAAAATGACAGGTACTGAAATGACACCAGGTTCTTTTTTTAACTGTACAGAAGGTGGAAGTGAAACTCAGCTGAGGAAATAAAGAGCGCGGCTGCAATAAGGGAAAAGAAAAAGTTACAGCGGCACCTTGACTTACAAGTGTCCCAACTTATGAGTTGTGAGATACGAGCCGGCTTTCGGTGATTTTTTGCTTTGAGTTGCAAAATTCTGGTTACGAGCCGGCTTCAGATTCCCCACTGCTATTCGGCCACAGTGAACAACATAACAAGCGGTTAGCTCGCAGTGGAAGCATCAGTGTTATGCTGGCATTTTTGCTTGCAGTTATTTTGTAAAACTTCATTTTTCCAACCATGGGCCCGAAAAAAGTGAGTGTTGAAATAATCGAAATAGAAATTTTAAAAAATATTCTTTATTATTTAGTACATTTTTCTTATTTGAGAACATTTAATTTAAAAAATGTTTTGGGGGGGGTCAGGAATGGATTAATGACATTTCAATTCATTTCAATTGGGAAAATTTATTTGACATACGAGTAATTTGAGTTACGGGACGAATAAAACTTGTAAGTGAAGGCACCACTGTATACAACCGCACAGTTTTTTCTCACCGCTTCTCTGTCTTTGGTCAGCCTCTCCTCCAGCTCAAGGGCCAATTGATGAAGCCAATACTGTACCTACAAAGAGGTTATTAATATCCAACATTAAAACTTTCAAATCATAAATGAAAAAGAAAATGCTGCAGAAGCCTGTACATTTGTCAAGAACATTACAGGAATGTGTCAAATGCCAACTACAGTCTTTCAAAATTTCAGCATTTGTTTTCGGTTAATAAGAGAATAAAATAAAAGACAGGAGTAATATTCTTCGCATGCTGATGATGTAAGACACCAAAACAAGAGGGAAAGCTTGCTAACCTGCTCTTTAGTAGCAAGCGAAGTCTTCCCAGGGAAATTTTTACTGCAGCCGATGGACTTAGGAAGCTGTCTAGGTTTCACCGCTTCAAACTCAATCCCCCGACACAAGTCGAACAACCAGTGGCTGCAAAGCAGATCGAGTGATGGTGATCAAGTACAAATAAAATGCTCAAAAGGTAAAGTTTATTTCTGGAGGACTTTTCTTTAAAAGTGCATGCTCTGACCAGAATATCAAATAATACAATAAAAATGCTTTTTTCTACTGTAAAAAGGAATTTTTACTGCCTTACCCTGTCTTTTCTCCAAAGTGTTGTTCCAGCTGGGCTTGAGAGAAGCGAGTCAGATCTCCCATGTTCTCTACTCCCAGAGTTTCTGCAATGGAGGCACCCAACTTACCCCCCAGGTTACGGCTGTATTGGTGAAATAAGCAACACGAAAGTACCGTGTACTGTTAGTCTGTTTTTACACTTGTGTGTCGAGAATGTGAGTGCAATTTGGGTCAGTAAAAATTCTTTATGGCAGGGTAGTGCTTGAAACTCACATCTTGCCGATGGGTAAAGAGCTGAAAAGTTCTGTCACAGAGTCCAGAGGCAGAACGGTTTGTCGGTTAGGTTTGTTCAGACCACAGGCTAGTTTGGCCAATACCTGGAAGAAATAAACGGTACACATTAAACACAGGAAAAATACTCCACTTATCGCACAACCATTTTTTATATAGGAATAAAACATTAAGAGCTTTTCCTACCTTATTGTGCGATATCCCTGCTGAGCATCGGAAACCTGTGTGTTTCTCCACGGCTGCCCTCATTTCCTCGACAATGAGGGCCCCCACAGCTAGCTGCAGCTCCGCACAGCTCTGCTTCCCTAATGGGGGGACCGGTAAGGACGAGAGCCACTGCCGCAGACCTCTGGACCTCTGCTCCTCTGGGGAGAAACGTGACGCTGTTAAGGAGACACATCCTACCGAGGGCAGTTTTCAACAACAGTAGCAGTAGTAGTGAGGAAAGTTGAATAAGTAGTTGAATAATCAGATGCACAAAGTTTTGTCAAAGCCTACCTTTATTCGCAGCAACGTCCTCTGCAGATTCTTCCTGCTCGGGAGAACTCTGAGGGTACCCCTGGATATAAGTCGCCTTCAGCAGCTGCGGGTCAATCTCTTCTGACAAGTTTTTCAGCCTCTGCTGCACCGCTGCAGTCAGATCCATGTAGGCCTCATCAATGCTGGCTCTCTCGATCACAGCAAAGCGAGACATCACCTCGATCACCTCCACACTTGCATCCCTGTAACTACACAGGGGTGAGCCAGTCATTAAATCAGTTCATCCTATCAAATTAGGCAAACGTTTTACGGCACACCCTCTGTACTTACTGTGTCAGGTCCGCCTTGCCGTGAGACTCGCGCACTCGGGCCACCTGGAGATCTGGACACAGCTTCTTTGCATCTTCCACCCACATGTTCCTGGTGACGCCGTGGGCCCGGGCCTCGTAGCTCACAGCGATGATGCTGACAAAGGAAGATAATTAGTGGAGAACCACAACTAGAAGTCACGTTTTACAAACCTGTGAGAACACCTTAAGGGTGACACCACGGTGTCGACCTGTGGGAGATGAAGGCGGGTGAGTTGCCAACACAGAGACAGCAACTTCAAATGATCCATGCAGCTGAATCGACGCCGATTTTGTCGCAGCACTGACGAGGAAGGAGTCAAAGTTATACATCAGATTAATAACAGGCAGCCTCGGGAAGCTCAAAGAGGCCACTGACATCCGAGTTTAGATCAACTAAGCAAACTCAATCAAGATGACTGAAGGGAGGAGAAAAACTAGTAAGAGGACCCTGAATTCAAACTTACTGCTCTTCAGGTATAATTAGTTATTTGATGTCATGTCATTTCCATTTGTCTTACAGTTTTTTTAAACTTATGTGCACTGCTGAAACATAAAGCAGGTTAAAGATGAGCTTTATGTCACTGAGAGAAAGCAGGCAGGTTAAATTAAGAGGAACTGCCTCGGTCCCGCCTTTTCACACGGTCGCTTCAGCTGCACGGATCACGAAAAGAGGATCTCCGTGTCAGAAACTCACCTGCCTCCTTTCCACGTCTTGTACTGAGCCACCACACAGGGGGTCCCGCTCAGAGCCGGATTCAGCCTCTGCTCCACCTGCACGTAAAAGCAGTCCATGTCCACCAAGGCCACCACTCGCTCCTTCCCGTACTCCATCGCCGAGGAGCGGGGAGAAAGATGTACTCGCTGTCAATTCACCGGCGGCTCAGGGGGGTCGTCATTTAAATATCCACTGAAGTTCATTTCCCTTCCTGTCGCTTTGTATTTCGCGCAGTCTGTCGAAGTTACATAAATGCGTCATCAAAAGTCGACGGAGACAGCGTCAGCGGTCGGCCATATTGGTGAGGTCAACGCTTGGCGAGTAAAAGTACGCAAGTACGCTAAAAACTTTTTTTTTAAATATATTTTGATTATTTTTTCAAGGTTCAATATTTGGCTTGTGGTTTTAAAGCCTGGTTTTCTACATATTTCTACATACATTCTGAGGATATTTGGTGAAACGAAGACACTTTTTTTTTGGGGGGGGGGGGGGGGTACATATTATTTCAAACGACCATTGACTGTATATGAAAATGGACGACGTGTCTCCATTTCTTCCCACCGTACAGAAGTGAAGCTAAAATGAAAATAAATACAGGCGCCACCATCTTTCGCAAGTTACGTCATTCTGCATAATGGCGTGATCGAAAAAAGGAGCTCAGTGTCGAGGCCCCGCCCACACACCCGTCCTAATCAATCCGTTATCAGTAATTAAGGACTTTTACACAACAATTACCTGCTAAAGTTTCATTTCCTCTTGACTTTCATACATTGAGTCATTGAAAATAAGTCTGCATATGCCTCCATAACTACTTCACACTTCCCTGACAGCTGTCAATGGTATCCACCCTGTTTTTATAGCATATAATTACAGATTCAAATAAATCATAAGAGACATACTTTACAAACACTTTGAACTGAACTGTGTTGGTTTGTTATTTGTACTTTTTTTTCCAAAATGAGAGAAACTGCCCAGACATATTTTTGTTTATTTGTAGTGTTACAAATAGTTCGTATTTCCCTTTGCTGTAGTCATATTCACCTCTTAATGAAATGTTAAAGCAATAAACATTAGATTTGAAAAGCTTTATTTTTACTTAGATGTCAACAGCAATGTACAATGCTGTATATAAATTATAAATAATA
>JAVQJZ010131814.1:0-19831 GCA_036025355.1 Leiopotherapon unicolor | reverse complement strand
TCACTGTAGCATGAAACTTACACCAAATCAATAATCTAAAAATAATATAACTGGTTAAATGTAAATGTAGTTTCTCTCAGGTAGGCAAATCCACATAAAACTGGCAGGACGCATAAGATTTAATGGGATTTCAATCACATTAAATCTCATGTGGTCACATGTTTGTGGGTTTTAGGTATTTAACTAGCCAGAAGATCACGTTTCAAGTAAAGTAGGTGTTTAATAGTAGGAGCCATGGCCTCCCCCCTGACAGTTCGCTCATATGTGCTCGACTTACCAGCGCGATGTGAACAGTGAACTCCACTCCGATGCCCACAGAGGCGATCAGGATGACCACCGGGATGGCGCTCAGCTTGATGCCGATCAGACCCATGATGCCAAACAACTCCACTGTCATCATGGCCAGGATGAATACCTGAAAAAACGACATACACGGGGGGAGGGGGTGGAAAGTGTTAGGGACTGCTAATGTTTGAGAAATAGTATGATGAGGAGGAAAACAAGTAAACAATTAAATAAAAGCATGTAAAGGGCAAAAGAGAATATGTTTTTCTTTAATGGCTGAGTTGAGCCCTTTTGCCTGTTCACCCCACACAATCTTTGACCCTGCGCTCAGGAGCTTAACCAAATGGCATCAAATTACACACCCCTGAGGCTCATACCTTCCCCTTCTCCAACCCCCCTCCTCTTTCTCCTTTTCCCTCCCAGAGGTGGTTGGCGTGATTGACAGCGCCTGAGACAACAGCGTGCGGGCAATCTGTCACCACTATATCACCATGTTCAAATCCATCTGTCTCTGTTTGTAGGGAGCAAATCTCTTGTGTTTCTTTAAACCAGATAGCCGCCCCGTTTGCTCCTTTTATTCCGATATTTTAAAAGCAAAATCTTATTAATGCGGTGCTTCTCTTTGCTAATGTCTCAACGAGGGGGAAAACGGTTCCCGGCCAACGGGAGCTTTTGATCCCAGCAGGGGCTCCGAGCTGGGGCACGGTTAAATTGGAAATGATAAAAGCCATTTTACTGCTCGACCACATACAGGCTGGGTGAAACCTTTGCAGGCGGGCTGATGCTTGGAAACCGTACGCGCATGTAGCTGTGCCTCTCTCTCTCTCTCTCTGTCTGAGGAGATTGTGTTGTGCTGCTGTCTCAATCAGCGCTGCTAGGGACGGCTACTTAAATTAAACACATTCCAACTGAACCTGGCACTGTTGTTGCGCTACGCTTCAGCCCCCCCCCCCTCCGACGGTCAGGGATATGTGGATTTGTGTGAGCTTGGGGGGCCCTTAAGGACCACCGGTCCCACCAGCTTGTGTGTGAAATGTTTTCCAACCACTGAACACTCAGACTGTCTCTTTCTCTCTCCCTCTCTCTCACACACACACACACACACACACACACACATATCCCTGATGGATGGGTTGAGCAGGCCAAGGTCGCAACTGGGCAGATCTGTCCTGTCCCCGAGTCTCTCCCTCTCACTCTGACAAAAGCGGTAAGGGAGTTGGAGGTAGAGGCTTCAGGAGGGCAAAGCCTTTCTTGCTCCTTTGCATTTCTTTTTCTAAGGCCAGCCCAGCCTACATTAGAATGACAAAGGTCCCCGTGTGTGTGTGTGTGTGTGTGTACTGGCCCTCCGCAGAGAAAAAGGGGCCCCCTAGACAGCGTTATTGAGCTGTGCTGAGAGGGGTGAGAAGAAAGTGAGAGGAAGAGGAGAGGAAGGAAGGGGCTAATGATGTTGTTGAGGTAGCACGAGGTGGAAAATGTAAGACAGGAACAAGGCAAGGGTGGAATAGAGGGAGAGGTAGAAGGGGCGAGAACAAGGATGAAGAGCTGTAGGAAAAAATGATTGCTGACTTACAATGATGCCGGCGGTCCAGGGGTTGAGCAGAAGGACCGCGCAGACCAGGAAGGTGCAGGC
Organism: Leiopotherapon unicolor; assembly: GCA_036025355.1. Lineage (NCBI taxonomy): Eukaryota > Metazoa > Chordata > Actinopteri > Centrarchiformes > Terapontidae > Leiopotherapon > Leiopotherapon unicolor. The sequence goes on along the minus strand of JAVQJZ010131814.1, from coordinate 17,916 downwards.
CAGCACCACGCTGATCGCCAGCAGGAACCAGTGTCTGAGGCCAATGTACTGCTCCCAGAACAGGAAGGGGTATCCGTTTGGGTAGTTGAACACGCCCTTGCGGCTGAACTCGTCGCAGACGGTCCGCACGCTCTCAATGGCCTCCACAAAGTCACTGGCCTGGCGGAGGCCGTTCAGGTAGAAGGGAAACTGGGCAAACTCCAGGGGCTCTGCAGCTGGGACTGCAAGAAAGCATGAGAAGAAAGATGAGATTCCAGATCAGATCATTTTTTGTTCAGATATTTTTAGCCGCATCCGCTCTGGGCAAAACAACGTGTATAAGATTAGATACTTACTGCGCAGATTCTCCCCCGTAGTGTCGTACTTGTCGTGAATCCACTCTCTAGGATGGGGGTAGAAGTTGGCCTGGGAGGCGGCATAGCCCAGAGGGTCATTACTGACCCAAACTGTCAGATAAATGTAAAACACCTCCGGGGGGATCAAGCCTTCGGCATCCACCAGCCGGCGTGACGTCAGCTGGGGAAAAATGATTCAGACGTTTTTGTCAGAATAAACGGTAGAGAGACATCTGAGGATGTAGCTGCCTGCGAGGCCACACACAGCGTTACAGGAATGAAATGTGGATTCAAGTATTTCTCATAGCTCATGGACATACCTGGCTGTAGTTAAAAGGCTCTTTCTTGGAGCCGGTCTGGATGAGGAGCTTGTACGCCAGAGCTCCGTCCTCTGTGCCGTTGCGATAGCTGTCAGAGGTAATCCTGCCTGCCTGCCAGTCAGCATCAAAAGAGGCCTGAAGACCTGCGTGTGAGGTAAAACACACACAAAAGAAAAGATTATTGTGGTTGTCAGTTTAAAATATTGTTTCTATTACCATAAAATTAAAGGAGCTTTTCCTGCAAGTCTGTCTATGTGGGCAAAGATGTTTGAAACGTGAAATATCAAGTTTCCTTTTCCACCTCCTTCTTTCTTTTTTTAAAGATGACTCTGATTGACCTGTTAGCTATCACTTCCTCTTGACTGGGCCTCTGACACATCTTTGCCTGAGGACACACACACACTCACACATACGCACACATGAAAAGATAACCTCTGACCCCAGACCGTTTTCTGCACCACCCCTGTGCCCAGGTGGATAGAGGTAAACAGCATGACTGAACTTTTGCTCACCTTTGCACATTCTCACCCCAGCACCCCCACACACACACATAAACACACACCCGTTCATTCTTGCCTTTAGTAAAAAAAAACCACACACACACCTGAAAAAACCTAAAGTACCCTCAACTGGATTCTGACATCACTATCAAAAACCCTCAGGGGAGCAGAGAATAACTTATTACCTTTCTCACTCAAAATAACTATACTGAGCATGAATTCGTACCTCTGAGCCAATCCTGGAAGTAGTGCAGCCACATGCGGGGCAGTTTGTTGTCGCCGTCTCTGACCACGTATCTGACAGAGTTGAAGGCGTTGTGCAGCTGGATCAGCAGCCTCTGCGACCGGGCGTAATCAAATCCATCCATGGTCACGAGGTACATGTTGTAGAAGGAGAAATACTTGAACTGGGCGTCGATGAAATCATACTCCTTGGTGTCGCGTGGCACGATGTCGGTTAAGTAGAGGCCGTCGTGCACCATGGTGGTCCCGTACAGGCTGAGGCCCAGGAGGCCCAGAAAGAGAACCACCACGATGGCTTTGCTTTTGGGCTTGAGGAGCAGAGGGGCGTATTTCTCCCTGGCGAAGCTGGACAGGTTCCAGTGCAGGAAAGGGAGTGGGACGCACTTCTTTCCAGATTTGGAATCCTCCACCTGAGCCAGGAGGTCCCTTGTGGAGCTGGAGGTTGGGGTGAAGAGCTGGGAGCCGTAGGGGTCCGGCACAGAGGCGGTGGTTGGGGATGGTGTGATGGCTAGGGGGGAGGAAATACAAGCAGCAAATTGGTGTTTTGGCCTTGTGATTCATTCAAAATACAGATTTTAAAGAATGCTTTGGACAAAAAAAAAAAAAAAAAAGATAATCGCCAGAAGCTTTATGTAGCTTTATTAACCTTGAGGCTGGGAGGTGGGGCAGACGATGATGGAGGGTGGGCTGGTGGAGATCTGCGAGGTAGGTGGTAGGATGGTGACGATGTGCTGGCCCGCTGCGTCACACTGTGTGAACGCCTGCACCGTGGTGGTGATCTGAGTGCTCGTGGTGATGGTAGACCCCGCCGTGTACTGGTGCGTGTGCGCCGTTGCTGTCGTGGGCGTGTGCGGCTGCTCTCCGGCGTCCGACAGCTCGTGAGGGGAGAGGTGGATGACGCGGTCGGAGCAGGGGCTATACAGGCAGCAGAGGACATCCAGGCGCTTGTCCTCGCGCCTGTGGAGGTCCAAGCTGAGGATGGCGGGGAAGATGAGCAGCACCATGGCAAAGTTAAACACGACCACAATGGCCGCCTGGGGAGAGAAAAAGGGAGAAAAACAAAGTGAGAAAAGACAGAGAACAGTATGTGAAATTACAGACACTCTCCGTCTTTTTTTTTTTTTTTTTTAGTATCCCAGACCACAGCCCAGAAAGTAAAGAAAAGCCTTACTCTAAATCAGCAGCCAGGAATACTAAGCGGGCCAGAAGGGGAGAGGGAGCGAGAGACAGAGAGAAAAGAAAGAAAAGAGTGCCAGAATGAAAGAACTACTAGAAAGACTGCGAGAAAGGAACAGGGAGGGAATATATATGTTGCGAGTCTGAGCAAAACCATCACCCTTCACCACCACCACCGCTGCCTCCCCCGCTCGTCCAAGCCCCTGAAGCTGACATTCTAACTGGCTGTGGTTTTCTAGTGTGTGTACATCTATGCATGTGTGTGTGTTTGTGTGTGCGCTTGTGTGTTTCAGACCACCCACGGTTAGTCACAGATCAGAGCAAACCGCCTTGACGGGCCAGTGATATACTGATCCACTCCTCCCTCCCTCTTTCTCTCGTTCTCTCTGTTCATCACTCTCTTTGCTCTGATTATTCCCCAGTACACAAACGCACACACTTACACTTCCGCGCATATAAACACACACACGCAGGGACACGCATACACACACACAAAAAAAAATGTTGGCCCCGTAGGTGCAGCGGTAATAAAACTGGGAACAAAGGCTTTCCTTGCTCTGAATAAATGTCACCTCTCTTAAGTTATCTCTTTCATTTTCAAAGGGGCCCCGGGCCTCTCTGTGCGATTGTGTGCGGAACGTACCTGCAAAGAGAAAGCTCTCAGGGCAGGAATGGGTACGAGAGCGGCCATAAAGAACGCAATCATGTTGTTGATGGAAGTCAGAGCCACGCTGGTGCCAGTGCGACGCAAACAGTCTCCGGTCCGCTCCTTTAAAACAAAACACAGACAGTGTTCAGAGGGTTGGAGAGGGGAGGAAAGGAGAAGCGAGGCGAGGAGGAGAGGAGAGTCGTACCTTGAAGGGGATGTTACTTCCAGCCTCTGTGAAGGAATGAGCCAACAGAAACATGTCATCCACACCAATCCCCAGCGCCAGGAAGGGAAGCACCTGCGATGGGAAAGGGTCAGAGTGAACGTTTGAAGGGTGCGACATCAAAACATGGGCTCTAAATCAAAGAAAGTCTGTATTGTAACACAGCAAACGTATGTTATTTCCTTTGCGTTGTACCTGTGTGGTGGCAGCGTTGAAGGAGAGTCCGAGCAGGGAGCAGAGACCCAGTCCCGCGGCCACTGACAGAGCTACTAACAGCACCCCAGCCAGCCCCACGGCCCCCTGGGACTTGGCACAGTCCCACCTTAGCATGGTCACGCAGGCATAGGCCAGCTAGAGAGGAGACATTTGTGTTAAATATCAGTTATTTTACAGCTCAAGTTCAATATCAATTAAATTTTCATTCAATATTAATTTGCAAGCCACAACTAATGGACTCAAGTCAATTATGATGCTCACCATCAGCAGGTATCCTCCGGCCACCCTGATGACACTGACATCAGAGAAGGATTTCATGATGTCATTGAGGGTGGTAGTGGAAAAAGCATGGATGGACTGGCTGGAGTTATCTGGGATACTCTGGTGGACCACCTGAAGGATAAAGACCCATTAATCACAGTGTCCGGCTAAATGCTTCCATCTGCAGAAGTCATTTGCCATTCATAAAAGAGGGAAAATACAAGGAAATACACATTCTTCAGCTTCTGCTGCAGCCCCATATTTTAGGGCCCTCTAACAGAAAAAGCACCAGGTCCATTTGAGATGTGCATGCGTGCGAAAGTGAGTATGAATGTGTGTTTTTACATGTGCTAGCATGTGTGGAGTTCATGTGTACATATGACAGCTGAGGAGTAATGAGCACAGATGCCAGAGGTTGTGAGGTCAAAGGTGAAAGGGATGGGATCACATGACTTGGGAGGCTGCTTTCTTTACTCTGTGTCACGAGTGGACCAATGCTCCCCAAAACTGTTTACCTGCCCGCATTCGGCCATCATCTGCCATCTCAAATACAGGCGCTCCTGTTCTTTAATGTGTCAGGAGGAGGTGCGTCGTGTCTCTGTCAGTTTACGTTTGGGTTTGTTACCCCTCCCTCCCTCCCTCCCTCCCACATGTCCCTCACTCTCCTCCCTGCCTCCTTCTCTATCTCCTTACCCTCACCGTGGTGGGTGTCAGCTATCACAGCAACAGCTTGTTCCTATAACTAGGGCTCTGACAGAGAGAGATGGCTGACCTACCACACACACACACATTCATTCACACACACACAGCTACTGCCCTGGTCTGCACCACGATTCGCTTTACAAGGGGGGCGAAGACTGATGGAATTCAGACACTGCAAAGTAAGTCCCATGCAGTGTGTGTGTGTGTGTGTGTGTGTGTACCACAGCAAAACCAGACAGCATACAGACAAGGAAATGCCTCCTCGTTTTTCTCATCCTCCTTTTACATTTTCTTAAATAAAAATATATACTTCTATCCAGCTTTGTGTGTGCATTTGTGTTATTTGTTTATGTATTTATATGCACATTTGAATATACATCAAAATCACAAATGTTTGTGTGTGTGTGTGTGTTCGCACCTCTACAAACTTCCTCTGCCAGGACTCGAGGATGGCAGTGGCCTTTTCTTCATTCCAGTTTATGTCATGGATCTCGTAGTCGTCTTTAAAGTGCTCGTACAGCTGCTTCGGACTCATCAACAGGAACATGGTTTGTAGAGCCTCCGCACTGCGAAACACACACAAATGTAAGCTAAGGACACATGTGAGATGTCAAGCTCCCCCTGCAAGGAAGGTTTATTGTGTGTTGAGCTGAGTTGAAACCTCAACTGCATCATCCAGTTCACAGCTAGCACGTTAAAAATCACCCAGTCAGACTGTTTATATGTACTTGGTATTCCTTCACCTACACAGGAACATGCCTCTCTGTGAATGGCTGAAGGCAGGTGCCGTTTCTTCTAGGATCTATCCGCCCGCCTGCCTGTCTGTCTGCCAATGTAAACAACTAAAAGCAGGTGTTATCTAGTCTGTCTGTCTGACGGTCTCTCGGCTACGATCCCAGATGTCCTCAGGTTTTCTTGGCACAGCCGCAGCAAGCAGCAGTGCTGCTCAAAATGTGAAAGAAATGATCATAAATCACATCCTAGAGTAAGTGTGGCTGTTGCAGATGGGACTGGAATCCTCTTTCATTCAAGGCTCTGTTGGGCCTGTGTGGGTCATGATCTGGGCTCTGACCCAATGCTGTCACTCCATTTATATTGGCCATGCTTTCAAATCCAGTTGAAGTCAATGGGGAAAAAAACAAAACACTGGAGAAAGTCTAAATGTGGATTTGAGGGTTTTTTCCCCCACTTTCATCTATATATTCTTTTTCTTTGAGTGCTTACACAACAAATGTGTAACACAGTGGGGGTGCTTTATGTGGCTGTCAATCATCTTTAATTGGCCTATCCTGGACCTGGGTCATGCAGGAAACTGATCCCTCTTGGTACGAGACATTCCTAGCATGTGTCTGTTGGGTTATTAGGGGTTACACAGATTCCACAGTCATGGCGGCTCACAGGCTGACTGGCTGCCTGCTTGACTGGCAGTAATCACACAACCCCTCTTACTACTCCCAAGAAGACAAGAGCAAAAATTATTATATCATCTTACATATTACTGCACTGTCTGGTCTTTATTTTTGTGTCAGAAATAAATTAAATATTAAAAACACACCTCAGCAGAGCATCCTGGGTATTCTTGACCCGCCCTCCCAGGATCAGCTCCTCCTGCCAGTGCATGAACTTCCGGCTGAAACCATGGCAACCACCCTGGAGACGCCCAGCAATGTCAGGACTCTGAATGGACGAGCAGGAAGGGATGGAAAAACAGAAAAATAAGTCAGGTGTTTTTGTAGTTCTGAATGATACTTATCTATATACACCTCCTTGTTGTATATAATGACTGAACTGTCCTCACCTCTCCTTGCTCCTTGTTGGGTGCACTGACGGGGCAGTCAGGGTCTGAAGGGTCTAGACATGGCCTGTTCATGTAGGCATGTCCCACCTAAGGAATCAAACAACAACAGGAAAAAAGTCTCAGTGCGTGCAGGAAAAAAAAAATTCATGCAACAAGTGATGAAGAAACTAGCTGCTCACACGAGTAAGTCTCTCATTCAGCAAATCTGTCAGCGTGTGTTTATGTGTCCTACCTGGGCTTTGTCCAACATCTCCTTAAATCCTTCCAGGGAAGTGAACTGACTCAGCTCCTCCATCAGCTTGACTGGATCGAGATTCATCCACTGGATATCTGGCATACCCCTGGAGAGCAAAGACACGCTCACAGTGAGCATCGCGGCAAAACACAATCGACAACAGCTTTTATCACTCTGTACCGGCGAGGCTATGTGTCTTTGCATTCCTGCTAATCTTTACTGTGAGCAGAAAAACTTTTGCTTTTTTTTTTCCGATTCAGTTGAACTCTTTCTTCCTGGTTGTGCCGGGCTGCGCAGGAGGCTAGATGCAGATACAGGATAAAATAGCGTTTATTATCCTGTTTCACACTGCCACAATGCCTGGGGAAAAAAGGCACGGTGGCTGCCTGCTCACTTCCATTCCTCAATGTCCTGCACCGAGTCATAACAATTACCTCTGCCTCCCAAACATCTTGATAAGGAGGGAGGGAAGGGGAGAGGTTGGGAGGATAGGATGGGAGGGAAATAGAACCCAATTCTCACCTGCGCCGACATCCTCCTCATATAAAGATAAATTCATAAGTCACTCTATATTATGCTCCATAAATCTGCTGTCAACTATTAAAATGAACAGTTTCCTCATGTCTTTGGCTTTTATAGTCTACTTGTTGAAGGGAGTAATGTTTATCTGGAGTGTTTTCCATGTCTTGACCAATAAGTTACCATCAATTTATAGGTAGATATACTGCTTTGGCCTCACTAGTTTTCTGTTTGGAAGCTTGCTTTTGTCGATAAGAAAATAAATCGACTTAAAATAGGGCCTTCACATACAGGATAGTCTAGTCTAGTCTTTACTAAGAATGTCAGAAACTTCCTCAATGAAGAATGCACAAGAGTTTGCGATTCAGAGCAAGAAAGCACTCAGGATGGAAGTTTTTCGGCGGTGAGACAAAGTAAGAAGGAGGACGGAGAGAAAGAAAGGGAAATAAAAGAATCCCAAAGTATCTCAACTCTGGGCCCAATCTCAATCCAATGGCTCATGAAGGGAGCTCCTCTCCTATTCCCACATACCAGGGTCCCTTTTGCTGCTGCTTGCAAAGACACACTCCTTTATCAGCTAGTTTTTGCTTGAGTGAACCGGGCCTGGGCCCTTTTGTTTTTTCATAGATTGCTGCTCTTTGTTCTCCCAAGTTTTCTCTTTCTCTCTCTCTCTCACTCTCTCTTCCTCACCTCCTTTTCCAATCTGCCTCCCTCCCTCTCCCCCTTTTTCTCCCTCTATCTCATTCTTTTTCTTTTTTTCTTTTTTTTTTGCATTTAAAACCAGAGCTGAAGTGAAGCGGAAGCTGACTAGGGGGACACAGGCCTCAGTGACCGCCACAAGTTTCCCTCAGCTCCACATGAAACACGAGCTGAAAACATTTAATAAATAACAACAGATGCCAAGCACTTTTGTGTGATTTACAGGAATACTTGAGAGGACGTGTGAATCATCAAAGGCCAGCTTCTTCCCTCTGTGTCGCGCTGCTTTCGCACAAGCCAACGGGGGGATGCGAAGGATGGGAAACTTGTGTTTGTTTCTGTGTGTGCTGGCTTGTCATGCAACATACCGCTGTCAGCCCTCGACAGAAATATAAACAAATAATTTGTTTGCAGAGAAACATCTGCCGTGATCCAAACTATCTTTTATAAACTGAGGACCCGATTGAAATATCACTTCTGACGAGCAAAAAAAGGCTCTCTTTCAGTGACTCAATTTCTCAAGAGAACTTTGTCCGGAAAAAAAAGAGGGGAGAAGAAAAAAAAAAAAACTGAATCCGCAAATGCCCAAATACGCCCAGACTCCACTGTTAACCGTCTTGTAGCCTCTCTCTGTCTTTCTCGAGGGACTTGATGCTTGAATACTGCCTATTTTATTTGTTGGACAACTTGGGAGCTGGGAGCCCGGGGCATTACCATGAGAATGCCGAGTGTTAGCCGTGAGCTGACAAAGCCGCCCCCCCCCCTCCTCCGGGGCCCCTGCACTGATGGACACTCACTCGTAAACTGAAAGAATGCTTACCATTGTCTGACCCAAAGGGCTCCCCTGCCACCACCACCACCACCGCCGCCACCGCCGCCTCCCCGCCCTCCGTTCTACCATCCCACCACCCAGTTGCTGCTGCAGCCATCTCCTCTCTCTCCCTCTCTCTCTCTCTCCATCCCTCTCTCACTCGCTGCATCTCTCCCTCACTTTCCCCTCTTTGAATTTCTCTGTCAGGACATGCCCCTCCAGTCCCTCTCTGGGCCCTAAAAGAACTCTATTACTGACCGCCGCTGTCAGTCACAGCACCCACTGACAGACTACTGAAAGCCCAACTGTATGTCTCCATCGAGCATGTGTTAAAAGTTACGGACCCCTCCAAAAGCCCCGGTCTGCCGAACAAGTCAGATGGAAGCAATGACAGCAGAGGGAGAGCCAAGACTTTCTATGAAATGTTTTAATATGCAAAGATTGTCAAGCTGAATCAAATATTCCAGGACTTACGGTAAGTAGGCGGAGCCTCCTTGAAGTTTGGCCCCTTCCCAAAAACAGTCCAGTGGGGTGATTATCATACAGGGGAATAGCTTGTCAATCATCTGGCATCAGGAAATAGAAAGGAAGCAGGATTAAACATCACACGTCAGGGCAGAATATGTATACATTAGGCCAAAAAAAAAACTCAGTTGTGAACTTACCCTCTCAATCATGACATTTTCTATAATGGGAACTCCAGATTTATAGCATATTTTGTTAAGGTCCCACGATCTACAAGAGAGAAAACATTTTTTAATTCAAAACTCTTACTGCTGTAAAAGTTTTAAACAACTTTTTTTCTTTTCTCTAATTTTCACATCACACATGGGCACTTTACTTACTTCCCAAACAGCGACACCTGGACCTTGCTGGCGGACAGAGCGGCTTCCATGTGAACCAGCAAAGCCTCCTGGGTAAGAATATTGGTGCCCTCTTCTTTGGGGGTCTGGATAAGCATCTGTGAGGTAAATACTGACTCCTCTCCCTGCTTCTCCTTGGTGTAGCGAAGTTCCGTGCTAACCCGACTGCCAGCTAGAAAACAGATTAAGGACAACTTAATACTCAGTGCTTTAGATAGATAGATAGATAGATAGATAGATAGATAGATAGATAGATAGATAGATAGATAGATAGATAGATAGAGTCTATATTATTTATACATTAGGGCAGATTTCTTTGCAGACACATACACACATTTGGATCCCATGACAAAGTGTGTTCCGTGCGTATACGTGCGCACACATTTCAACAAGAACACACACATATATCGACCAACGCCCTTGGCCCTCACCAGTGTTGGTTTTGAAGGCACTTCACACAAGCCAGCGTCTGGCCAAGAGAAATGAGTAATACAGCTTCTCATTGGCTCCTTCTGCGAAACAGATGTGCCCTCTTAGTTAGGAAAACCAGCCTTGTGATGCCCCAAAACCCTTCGCTACTCCGCACGGGGCAGAAGACATCGGAAAAGACATTTTTAATGCATGAGAAAAGATTGTGACAAGTAATTGACTTGTCATCCTCGAGCTTTATATATCAATGTCTTTATTATCCGTGCCCACTGGGGTAAGGCCTTAAACGAGAGGATCTGTGTGTGTGTGTGGGGGGCGGGGGGGGGCAACAAGGGACAGTGGTGGTGTTGATATGGCACACCGGATGAAAGACATCAAAGGGCTTGGAGACGCAGGGAGATAAAGAAAGGTAAATAGATTCGCAGAGAGATAAATATGGACGTCAGCGGTGGTGATGAACAAAAAAGAGATAGAAAGAGGATGAAAAAAGAGAGAGAGAGAGAGAGAGCTGTGCTGTGCTGTGCTGTGCGGTAGACTCCAGCCCCCTAATTATAGGAGGTTGCCCTGAAAAGAGTTTGCCAGCCGGGGGGATCTGTGCCTGTGCCAAGTGGACATGAAACATGCCGCGCTGGATCACAGAGGGCCCGTCTGCCCCTCTCGCTGTCCCACTACATGACAACCCCAGAGAGAGAAAGAGAGGGAGGGAAGAAGGGGAGAGAAGAGGGGGGAGGTGTGTGTGTGGGGAGTGGGGGTGTGTGGAAGGGAGGTTTGGAAACAAGAGCTACCTCCTTCTTAATTCTAAGTCTTGTCGCTCTTTTACTCCTCGTTTTCCTCGCGTTGCACCCGGTCCAGCATCTATTCCTCTCATCTCACTCCTAACACTCTCCACAGCTCCTGCCTCTGTCTTTTTCTCTATCCGTGTCCCTTTTTCTCTCTCTCTCTCTTTCTCTCTTTTTCTCTCTCCCCACCATGCTCTCTGCACCTCCCCCAGCCTGGAGCAGGCTCCTATAATTGATGGGGAGAAAAGAAAAAACAAACTATTGAGCCTACGCTGCGAAAGTGTGAGATCAGGTTAGAACTCTGGGCCTCGCAGACGCAGTCCAATATTTCTAGGCTTCGCTTTCAAAGCTTTAATTACCTACGCAGGGGCTTGAGAATATAAGGTCACCTCGTTTATTTGCAGTCATGGGTGTCTCTCTCTTTTTCCTTTTTTTTTTTTTTAAGTGTCTGGCTCAGTGCATCCCAAAAAGGAAAAAAGGAAAAGTGGGACATGTTCTTGGTGGATATCCTTACACATCTGGTCTAAGAAAAATGTTAAAGTCTACAAGATTTTATAAAGCTTTTATTCTAAGGCAGCTGCAACAAAGAATATGTAGAATAATTTCCTCATACTTTTGGAGGCTTTTGTAGTTGGAAAAAAAAAGCAAACTAATTCTGTTTTTTAAAGAGTATTGGTTTACTTTAATCAAACCACACGTGGTGCAAAAAAAAAAGGCGCAGATTTCCAATCAGAGAAGGATACTACAAAATGGAACCCTTTCCGTTCTTGGACCCCTTTGACATCTGTTAAACCTTTTTTGACATTTCGTATGTTAACCTCTGCAGTGTGGGGTTTTGATCCCAACAGGAACTGGGTGGCTCGGAGAGACTCTGGCTCTGTAATTACAGGCCTCCTGAAGTAAATTATAGCTATTTGTGTCTCGTTCCTCCCATCTGGACCACCCAGGCAGCCAGTCCCCTCTCTTCTCTCTCTCTCTCTCGCCCTCTTTCTCGCCTTCTCTCCACAACCCCTGGTCCGGCCCCAGCCACCCAACTCTGAGCTTCGCGAATACTCTGCTGAGCTCAGATCTGCTCAGTCCACCACTCTCTCCAAAGGCTACCCTGTCCTTTCTTTTCTTATCTCTTTCTCTCTATCTGCTGGTTTCTTTTCTCTTTTTCCTCCCTCTTTCTCCCCTTTCTGCTCCTTTCTCCCTCTCACTCTTTTTCAATCCCCCCTACCCTCTCCCTGCACTCAGGCTGCGCTCCACACAGCCTTAAAGAGACAGTTCCCGGAAATTTTCCCACCCTGGGAAGAAAGCGCCTTTGAGTGTGGAAATCGGGGTTTCAACACCCCAGCGGCTGGTAATTTTATTACATGAGCAATTTTGTAACATGAAATATTAGTCCGTGTTTGGCAACATGATCAAAAATGGGGGGAAAAAAGAAAAGAAAGTATCAGAAATTATCAGAAATGATCGCATCTCCTTCTAAATCACATCCACAGTTCTTTCATTGGATGTTTTTGAGAAAGTCGACCACCATCTTACAAATTTTTTTCATGCTGCTTGGGTGCAACACATGAATTCATTTACTCGCTCCACCACTAAAAGCACTTTCACAACAGCTACGACATTGGGAAAGTGAAAAGCGCATGAAAAATGTCATAACAAGCCCTGACATGGTTTCACGGCCGAGGGTGTACAAATATAATGTTAGTATGAGTGTGTGCATACATGTGCCACTGTGTGTGTGCGCGTGGGTGTGTTCACCGGTGTAAACACTGGACCCTGTCTCCACCAACCTCAGTCATTTCCTCTCCACCTGACCTTTCCATCCCCAAAAGCCGAACACCACGAATCCCCTAACTCTCCTGACTGAAATGTGTGCGGCTTCCTACATATGGCATCTTGGACGGAGGCAAGGCCACCTTTAAAGTGCGGCGTTTCAAAGTGTATTCTGTTCAATTCTATTCTGTCTACGTGGCTTACAGGCCTAGTCCCAGTTCCAGGCCATCCTAGGTCAGACCAGGCCGCCTTCAAAGTTCAGTGTGGTAGATTAGCTGGATTAGGGGGCCTCTGAAAGGCCCCACGCTGCTATGGAGGAAGACCCAAGACGAAGAGAGCTGAAAGTGACATTTATGCTTACTTGATATGTAACACATTGGGAGTCGCCTTTTATTTTTTTTATTTATACAGCATGAGAACATTAGAAGAAATTAGCAGCTTATGTCTGCACAGGACCTCCTATGGCAAAAGATGAATTTAAGGGGAAAAGAGTTCTGACCACCAAAGAGAAGCAACAATAAAAAAGAAATGACAAAGAGCTATCCCTTGGCTGCCATCTTCTATCCATCATTTACTTTTTCCTCTCAACCGTTTTTTTTTTCTTATTCACATCATCCACCGATAAAGGTCTTTTATTTCTTTTGATTTTCAGCAAAGGAGCCAAATGAGAAATTCATTCTCTTGGCCTGGCACCCAGCATCACAAAAAACCTCTTGGTCCTTTTGTCACATGTGGACCCACCAGAATCAGGACTGTGCCCCACTTTGGGTCCTCAATCCGGCCCTGCCCTATGGCATTCCCTAGCCAGGGCACCACCTAAAGCGGGCTGCCCCCAGCAGATGGGCCGCTCCTCCATACAATCCTTCAGTACAGCAGCTCCAGACTGAATGCAGACCCTTTTGTCATTCAACCCTTCAATTTCTTTCAGATGTTTCCCAACAAACAGCGGAATAAAATAAAGAGGGAAGGGTTTTTTTTTTCACAACAAAAGCAAATGGACCAAAACTTTCCCAGCCTGTAAAACAATGCCAGAGTTGGCTGTGGGAGGGTGAGGCTGGGAGCAGGACAGAGAAGCTGGCACTTTGGTATCTTACCTATAGAAATACAGTGTGTGTGTGTTCATTAATCGTCAAAGACTGTTGCTATATTTTAGGATGAGAAAATCCTAATTAAAGTGTTGACATGAGGACACAAAATTGTCCAGTTTCAGAGTAGCTCCCACTTTCATAAAGAAAAAAAACAGCCACTCTGAGATTGCACCTTAAAACAGCACAAAACAGCCAGAACAACATGAAAAATCAGTTTCACTTACATTCTATTCAGATGTGCCAGTTGTGTTAGCCACCACACATAAATTTCCACCAGGGTTGGCATTTAGGCACTTTCTATTTCCATATGTATAGGCTTGCCTCTGCTAATTATGCTAATCATGGGCAGAGTTGGCCACTGTGAAAAATAGTCACATTAGACACTCCACTGACCGCTAATACTGCTTAATGTGTGGTTGAAACATACATTCATCCCTGCCTGAAAGGCAAAATTTTTCCACGTTGCTGGTCTCATTCAGACGAGAAATGAATTTATTGAGCCCAAGAAGCATTTCTTTTTTCCCTCCCAAGTACCAAGAAAATGTTCAGTCTCCCTCTGTCTCCCTCTCCCTTTACATTTTATACTTTCATGGTGTAAAGACAGAGGCAAATGGTGCAAACTCTAAGGTGACTGGTGCCGCTTTATTTTTGTGCAGACCAAAGACAAAGGTTGGTCTTCAGCTGGGAAAGAAAGGGTGCCACACTATATTGATAGAGTTTTCATTATCCTGTTTTCAGTCGCATTACAGCCTTTCTCGGCATATTGCATTCAGCGTTGCAGAGACTGACAGTCAAGAGCCCTTTCTATTAAAGGCTTTGGCACCAAAATAACTGTTTGACATTATCACCATAAATTCGGCTGTAACTTTGATATCCACGCTGAACACTTCTCTTTTTAGATTACTACTTGAAAAAAGGCAGGTGGGGAACGGCTTGTGTGTTTCCTGTGTCATGGAAGCAAACGCCATGTGTCTGTCATATGCACATGTATCTCTGGCTGCTCAATCTGTGATTATTTGTTGGGGGGTGGTCTTGGTCTGACTGTTAAAGAGTGTGTGTGTGCTGGGGGGGGGGGGGGGGATGCTGAAAAAAGGGGACGGAATGAGGGAGACTTGGATTGAAGGATGGCGGGAAAGGGGGGGGAGGTGTGGGGGGGGTGAAATAAACATTTAGAAGTGACCCAGGTTGACTCTGGTCTTGTTTGTTCTCTCTACCAGTGAGGTCCTGGGCCCTGAGCACTGGGAGTTTATTTATCTAGCTGGGGCACCACCGCGCACTATTCACCTCCAATAATGCCTCATAGAGCTCCCTTTCTCTGTCTGAACTGGGGCGCTGTGTGCGCTCCGATGAATTATAGCATTTACCTGCTGTGCCGCTCTGAGGTTTGTTTAGAGAAACTGCTCCAAACGCCGAAATGCCCACGTGTGCATTCGCTCAATTGCGCAAACTCGGACGTGTGTTCTGCCTTTCTCCCTCTTTTAATCAATCTCTTTCTCGGTCTGTTGGTGTGTCCAAAAGGCCCGGTCTGATTTCGACGCTAGCTGGATAAGCTAGCACTTCAGTCTCTATGCATTCATGCTATGTGGATTGTGCACGCTCTTTACCTCCCCCTTTCCTATCCTCTTTCTACATGGCCTCTTTATGGGACATGTGGTGCGCCTGCTATCCGGATAGGCCCTGTCTCACTGCACTCATATTTGGACAGCTTGAGTCTGTGTACATGTCTGTCATGCCTCACCCAAACTCTGCCAAGAAGGATGAGTTTGGTTAATGTAAGAGTAAACACCATCACTTTTACATGGAGGCCGTTTCTCCCCTCTCTTTCCCAAACAAGCTTTTCAAGTGGGCCTTTGTAGAGAAGGTGAAGAGTCTGAGCTGAAAAGCCTTATCATATGATACAACAAAACAAATTATCTAAACATGCTGCAAAAAAAAAAAAAAAAGTAAAAAAGAAATGAAGTTTAGCATGCAACTGCACACCCTCTCCCAGTCGTTTAAGGTGAGAGAGAGACAGCCTCACACTTGATGTTTGCTCAAGTGAGACAGGCGAAAACACAGGCCCAAAAAAAAAAAAAGTGTCAGCGAGCCATAAACCTTCCGCGCTGTTCCTGCCCCAACCCCCCAGTGCACTCCTCTCATCCTTCTCTTCTTCCTGCACCTCTTTTTACAACCCCTCTCTTTTCTTGCTCATAGACAATACAGACTTGGTCCCACGTTGCCCAGCTTGCACCCTTTTTCACACTCTGGGCAAGCACAAAACGTGCAGGACAGCCTCATATGTGTTTACGGTATGCAATCTTCACTTCCAGTGACAGCAATTTAAATTCTACAATCAATAATACATGTTCCTGGGGGGAATAACACCCTTGTCCATTTAATTTAAACCCTTCAAAGACTTCAGAAAATACTACTTTATGATACTACATTTAAAATACAACTTGCTAAACAAGATCTTTTTGAGTGTTTTGAGGGGTGATGTCTGCCTCACATTCTCCCAGTGACTAAGCAGTAAGCCAGAAATAGTCTTTAATCCCCTTGTCAGACTAAACACCCTGATACTATGGCTTTTATTCTCATCCACACAGGTGTGAGGACTGAAGGCACGATTAACCCTCTTACTTTCTCGCATGTCCCCCTTGCTAATGCACAGGAATCCTCGAGGCAAACAAAGGCCATTCGAGTGAAGTCTGTCATGCCAGTTTAGAGGGGAAGTATGTTTGCAGGTATGGCGCGGCACAGAAACTAACTTTGCACTTCGCTGACCCCCCACCCCCCCGTTCTGTCTTTCTCTGTCTGCTCTCCCTAGACAGACTCCACTGCTGTGCTCTGCTTCACAGTGTTTTGGTCCTGTAGGAGGGAGGAAGCAATTAAAAAAGCCCTGGTGGCCTGACTTCACAGAGCCGGCAGACAGACAGGTAGAAACATAAACAGACATACACAAAGCACAGGCAGACAGACGGGCACGCAGTCAGGAAATTCAGCGGGGCAGACAGACGGTCCTGCAAGCTGCGCACACCGAAGGTGGCAAAGATGACAAGTGTATGTGTTTGTCTATGCGTGGGTGGTGTGGGGGCAGCCTCTAGTATGAATATATGATGGGAAGCATATGCCCCGCACACATTCTCACACACGCACACACACCCTATTGGCAGTGTTCACACATACGGTGTAAATTCACAGCTAGTTTATTCTGAACAAAGTCAGATACAAGTGGGAAAGCTTTGTTTATGCAGCAATCTGGGAGAGCTGTTTTAAAAGATTACTCGTCAGTAAAGGAAAGAAATGGCTTGCACGTATGCATCAGAAATTAAACATGTTTTAAGTTAAGATACACGCACGGATAACAGCCCGACATAACAACTAATGCAGAAACAGTACATTGAGCGTAATATGAAATCAGCTGTCTTATTAGAGAGCACATCATCCCTCCCTCTCCTGGCTTCTGCCCAACAGTGTGTGTGTGTGTGTTCTTCTGTGTTTGTGTGTGTGTGTGTGTGTGAGAGGGAGAGAGAGACAGACGGAGAACTAACCTCTCCTTGTTACCGAACCACTTTACTCTCCATTGAGGCCCTAGCAGCTTTGTCAATGGGCTATTGGTGGAAACAAGGCAGGCAGAAACTTTAGAAACATGGCCACGGCCTCTTAAAGGCACAGCATTCCTTTTCAGTACCCCCCCCCCCCTTCCTTCACACACACACACCACCACTACCCCTCCTGTTCAGCTCTCTCAAACCCACAGCAAAACAACTGGCACACAAACATCTAAACATCTCCTTTAAGAGATGGATCCACCAATTAACTCAAGAGGTAATCCCGAAGCTTTACACTAACCAGAATGAAACCAAAGAGAAAAAGACACTGTGGAAATTCAAACTCGTTTCCTGCTTTTGTAGCAAATTTAGGCTTTTTACAAGCCCAACCTACCAACTGACTGATATTTTTTTTGTTGTTGATTGTTTGTTTGCTTTTTTTCTTTATTGTGCCTGATACGGAAGCGTATTTAAACTCCTGTGCACGCAAAGCGCACAGCCTCCAAACACTTCCCCTGACACCAGCAGTGTGTGATTTCTCCAACACCTCCGACGCAGCAGCTCCTGTGGGAGCTGCCTGTCCCTGTCCTCTGGTGACATGGTGGGCTTAAAAAACCCCATAGAGTCTGTTTATATTCACCAACTGCTGTAGCACTTTTAGAGTGTGCAAAACAGGTGGGTAAACTTCAGCTGCATTCACTTATATTTTTTCTTCTTGTGAGGAGAAGAGGAGGAGGAGGAGGGAGGGAGGGAAAGCGGGGGGGGGGGGGGGGGGG
>JAVQJZ010131811.1:0-15188 GCA_036025355.1 Leiopotherapon unicolor | reverse complement strand
TGTTCCTGTGACTGTTCTATTCCTATTCAGTTAATAGTTTTGTTTTGTGGTTTATTTAGATTTCATGTATATAATCTTCTTACAAAGGAAACATTTCATGCTTTGGTTCATCCACAAATAAAAAAAAATCACATTTTTGCATTTGAAAGTAACCTATTTGTCTCCTGTGTTCTGCACTGCTGAGACATGTAACTCCTGCTCTTCAGGATCAATAAAGTTTTATCTTCCAGCTACTTTAACAAGGGAACTTTCAGGAAAGTTCATGGAGGCCTAAGAGAATAATTTCCATTATGTCTTTGCAGGAGATGGAGGAGCACATGAGAAGCATGCTGCACCACCGTGAGCTGGAGAAGCTCAAAGGCCGGTGAGTCGTCGTTTCTCCAAAAGTACATGCATGCATATGATGTTATTATACATGTTAACTATAAATTTCACATTTATTTCTGCAAAAAAAAATTGTATTATGTATTATTTACAATTACAGTCACCATACTGAGCAATTTGGACTATAGTTGCATCTTATTCCATACAGTATATTTAAATGAACTAATAACATTTAGACAGAAGCTTTGACTTTGTTTCAAGAGTTTTGTCCAAATCTATTTGGGTCACGAGGCACGTGTGCACATGGGCACGTGTTTATCACAGTTAACGGGCAAGTGGATATATGGGCAGCTGTCTCAACTGTGGCATGTATATTTAGACACAATCTCTCCGGAACAACAGGCATGACCGATAGAAGGCAACTGGCTATCTTGTGACTGCCATGTAGATTACCAAAAGTATGTGGCCTGTCGCTGAGATGGAAGAATCTGGAGGGTGGCGAATACTGATTGAGGGCCTGGGTTGTTGCTAAGTTATTGGGATTTCATGTAACATTGACATGCAAAGGTGGCGTCCTTATAAAGTGATAGTCAGATGAATTTGCAAAATGAAAAGATTGTAAAAACAGTATGCAGCAGGTTTTGGAATCTTGAAGGAAAAGTTCACGAGTGTGCATGGCGGTTTGGATCAGTGTGTCCAGGAAAGGGATGTCTGAATGAACTTAACTTAAGCTGCAGCTTGATTCACCGACAAACTACAGCTCCAGCAGAATAATTCATCGTTACTAATACAGGCTGCATTTCCCCTCCACTGCAGCTGAGAAATGATGTGTCAAAAAGAAAAAGTAATCCAATCTCATTGATATGCCAACTGCACGAGAGGTCAGAAAATGGCAGCATGCCATGACACAGATTTGAAAAAGAAATTGAGAAGGAGCCAGCAAAGTCGCTGCCCCTATCAGAATCACAGGATGACATACTTGGGAGAGGTTTTGAAGTGGAGGCTGCGAGCAGCTGCACGGGGCTCCGGTTTCAGAGGCTTTGCTTGGGATTGGTCAGCAGGAAGCTTAGGCCTGTTCGGATAACACATGCTGGCCTGGAGGGCGGAGGGCGGGGGAGGGCCGGGTCCTGGCTCTCAGAGAGAAGTGTGAGGTCAAATACAGACATTTCCTTCTGTAGAGCCTCAGAGCGCAGCGGACACCATCATGGAAGCGCACTAGACTGAGGGCGCCGCGCCTCGCTCCCCTCCACGCGTCCCAGTGCTGCGCTGCGTGGCTGCACGTAAACAGCCAGACTAGCATGCTGCCTGGGTCCAGCCTGGCTGCTCCTCCTGCCCTCACCCCGCCACCTATGGCCTTCTGAAGAACAGACAAAACAAGATCAGGACGATTAAGATTTTAACTTTTTTTTTTAAACAAGAGAAAATTATAAGTTAGCTACCTCCTGATCTGTGACAAGTAGAGAATTTGGACAAGTTATTTTTCTAAAGGATTGTTGAGTATTCTCCTCTCCTGATTTTATTTTGACTTTGAGGTAACAGAAAGTAGAGCCATAGTACGTTGTTGTAGGCTCTGCAGACGAGGAGACTGAACCAGACCAACTGATAACGATGCCTGAAGGAACGATTGAACGCCCGCTCTCGCCTTCCCTCCCCAGGGACTGCGGGCACGAGTGCAGAGTGTGCAAGGTGACGGTGGTGAGCCTGACTGATTATGCCAGCCACATCTCCAGTCCCGCACACAAGCAGAACGTGGAGGCCACGGAGCAAAAGCATGCTGGGAACGAGCGCGATGAAGACTACTTCGACCAGGCGCTGGTGGATCTGATCGAGAAGAGAAAAGAGCAGATCAGGTGAGACAGTCGTGCTGCTGAACACCTGTTATTGATGTTATTTGCTTTTGAAATGGGGGATCAGCTGTGAGTAGTATTGCTTTAAAACAGAAATTGTAGTATTTAGAAAAAGCCATTTTTGGAAATGAGAAAAAATAGTCTAATGCTAATTTGTTGGAGAGCACATTCAATTTCATTTTCAAAAATTGTGATGTCAGCCATTATACTAACTTGGCATTTGATCACAAAACAAGGGCCTGTAAGAAATATTGCTGTTTATAAAACCAAATTATAGTGGATGAGATATATCCATTACGTTGATTAGATGTTTAACTGTACACCATGTTTCTAATTTTGTTATTTAACCCCAAATATAAAGGTAATGATAACAACAAGCTCCGGTTTGTGTGTGTATACGCCATGTATAGTCACATTTCGCTTGGTGCTGCTCACAGTCCGGTTTTAGCTGCTGCCTCAAGTCGAGCCGCGTCTGGCGTCGTATGTCAGGACGGCAGACTAAAAAAAAGCATGACTGCACACACGGAGCTCAGACAAATGCTGCCTCAAGTTTGCTGCTCTCTGAAAACAGTAAAACACAACAAAAAAACCTTCACTCAAACATGGTTAAGTTCAATCTTGGGGTAAAGCTGATACATGTACACTGATACATGTTGGTGGTTTTAGACACGTGCCAAGACGAAAGCTGGCATTCAGCTGTCAGTTTCTCACCTGCCAGATATTTTCCCTCTGCAGGTCAGAGCTGTAGGTCACACTGTTAACTAATCCTTGACACCTGACAACAGCGAGCCAAGTGATGCTTTTTAAAGCCTTATTAAACAGATTCCCATGTACCTGAAATATTTATTCTTGTGCAGTTTTACATATCTGCCAAGACGTCTTAAACCTGCATTCAGCTCCATTTTAGTTGCCTGTGAGAGGCAGAATCAAACTACGAATGCAACTTTGACATTTTAAATCACCTTGAGCTTGTTTGGCAAACTTGCTTTCCAACAGTTGCCTGCTGCAGGTGTGAGAGTGAACCAAAACAGTAAAGTTACAGAAGAACCAAAAAAAGAGCTTAAAGACAGTGAACTCTGTAAAGCTAAAAGAGAATGGCAGAGAAAATTTAAAGTGACTTTCATTCATCTGTTTTGTTGTGTTTGTAGAAAAGAGAAGGAGGCTGCTGCTGCAAAACTGGCAAAAGAAGAAGAGGATCGGAGGAGACAGGAGGAGCTTCAGCAGAAATTATTGGAAGCGAAGGGGCAGTACCGGCGGGGATGCGCCTGGCAGCAGCAGTCACAGGCGTTCAATGGATGTGGTCAGCCCCATTCTTGGTACCGGAACTATGGATACAACGGCAGAGCCGGCGAGGCCCGACCCTGGCATCACAATAAACAGGGAAAGAGCGCCACCTGGCACGCTCAGGAGCCTCCAAACTTCCAGAGGTGGATGTCTGGAGAACTACATGGTGGAAACTTGCACAGCCAGGAAGGTTTTGGCTACAACCACCGGGATCAGGGTGCACCGTGGGGCAATCAGCGAAGCCGACTGCCATGGCTGAGCAATGGAGGCAGTAGCAACGGGGTCTATGGTCGAAACAATATTTCCCTGACTCCACAGAGGACTCCCCGTCCGTTGAGCCTTGTGGGGTCTCCGTCTTTGTGTCCACCTCCACCCAGTTTTTTTACCCAGGCTCTGAACCAGTTTCAACACACAGGCAATGAGCAAAGAGGGCAGCGGGTTGATGGGTTTCAGACTGGGGCGGGACAAACAGCAGAACCTCAAACAGCTGACCACAGCAACAATAAGACCTCCAAGACCTTCGGTAGCAACCCAAAGCTGGAAAAAGTCTGTCGCTGGTCACCCTACCCAGTCACAAAGGGTTTTGAATCTGCACCCCATAAGGATACGAACTCATCAGAGAAGTACCCCAAAGTTCCCAAACCCCAGAAGCCAGACAAGGCACCAGAATCCAGTGCCTTTAACAGGCAGTCCAGACCTGAAAAGAAACCAGGGCAGCTGACCCCAAGTGGGCAAAGTGTGGAAGAGAAAGGCAGCCAGAAAACCGACCCCAAAGTCAAACCCAGAGATGGGAGCAGCAGCAGCAGCAGAAGCAGCAGTGCTCAGAGAGACGGCCAGCAGAACTCTGAATCCAGTCAGTCCAATCAGAAAGCGGATAAGCCATTGCCACATAAAGACCGGAAGATGTCAGTTTTTGGTCTTACTGGAGCCAAAATCAGCAAGGCCTCTAGTCAGTCGCATGCACAATCAAAACCAACCGCAAAGCAGAGCGGAGTCAGTTTCCAGGCTCCAGTGATCGGGCCCCTTCAGTCAAGGCAACAGAGGCAGCTACCAGACACGTTTAATAAAGCCAGGCAGATGGTGTTAGAAAAGAGGGGCTCTTTGGACAGCTCCAGAAACAACAGGAAGGAAACGACGCTGCACATTGAAGAGGAGCAGCAGAAGGATCATGTCCAGAGTCAAGTTGGAGTGAACAAAGAAAACAGCTGCAGGCAGAACGCAGCAAATTTACCTGACTCAGTCAGGCCGGAAAAGCCTGCGCTGCAATCTTCAGACAGCAGCCAGTTTCTCCAGTCGTTGCAAGTCAGCACTTCCACTGTGGAGAGCTCAGATCCTGCAGCCCTGAGCAGGGAAAATGAGGAGAACAGGAAGAAAGTGGAGAAGGAAACATGTCCAGTGTCCGCTGATGAAGCCATGCAAACTGCTGAAGCGGGGCAGAGCTCTGAGAGTGACACCTCCAAGAGTGGTGAAGCTCAGGCGGTCAACACGTCAAGTCTGTCCAAACTTGACTTGCCTCCTGTCTTAAAGCGCGACCTGACCAAACACATCAGCTCCAAGAGCAAAACAGGGAGCCACGAGCCCAACCTGAACATCGCCAGACGGGTGCGAAACCTGAGCGAGTCCCGGAGGAGCGACACGGAGAAGGACTCGGGACTCAAACCGACTGTGCGGCAGCTCATCAGCTCCTCCGGGTCTCGGCGCAACGTAAACTGGGAGCAGGTTTATCAGGAGGTCAGGAAGAAGCAAGACAAAGGAAAAGGCATGCCAAGGTGACCTTACTTTCAGAGTTAAAATGAGACACTCTGCCAATATCTGATTTAAATTACTCATGTTATGTCTGTCTCCTGCTCTCCAGGTTTGGGATAGAGATGGTGTCATATGACCAGGAAGACCAGAGCCAGGAGGAGGACGACATTCCCCTGCTGGAGGGTTTCCACTGGGAGTCGCTGATGGACGTCTCCACCACCGGTTCCTCCAGAAAACGCTCTTTATCAGAGAGCAGCCTCGCCCCTGCAACCACGCACTCCCTGTTTACATCCCTCTTGTCAAAGGAGATGGCGCAGACAGAAGACCTCAGCTCAGAGCAGCAGGGAGCCCCCAGTGCCATATTCACTCAAGGGAACAAAGACAGTCAGCGCCAGCAAGAGGCGGAGCAGATGCTCAGCCAGCTTGAGGCCAAAGAGCAGAAGCATTCAGACAAACTGACGTCTGCGACAGTGACGGCCCTGCAGCGGTCCGATTCAGCACTCGGGGACAGCAGCTCGGGGACGGAGCAGTGCGACGGCCAGGGAACAGGGAAGAGGCGAAGAGCAGCGGCAGTGAGTAAAGAAAGCAGCGTTAAAGGAGAAATCCACTGAAGCATTTTGTAGCTGCCAGTTTTGACCAGGTTGTTGTTGTAGTGCAGAGCTAAATCAGTGGCATACTCTTGTGTGACCAGTCAGTTTTATTTGTGTCTGCTTTCATACAAACAACCAGTGTGTGACTTTATTTTTTCTTTTTAGGATGTTCCAAGTGCAGAGACGTCTTGCGTGGAACACAATAACAAAAGGAGGAAGGTCAAATCCAAAAAAGGTTTGTATCTATGAGATCTCTTACATTAATGAAGCCACGTAACAATGAAATGTACATGCTCTACAGTATGTCAGCTACTGTCATTTAAGCATTTTGTCACTCCTTCAGTCATCATTTAGGCTGTAGTACAGTACATTTGTATTACTGTAAGGTTGCATTAAACTCATGAGTTGTGTTGTGCAAAGCCACTGATGCTTGATGAGGATCTTTTGGGTGTCTATGCAGAGCGTTTACAGATCGACCAGCTGCTGGCCGTGTCTCTGCGCGAGGAAGAGCTGAGTCGTTCCCTGCAGACTGTGGACACCAGCCTGATCCAGGCCCGGGCCGCACTGGAGGCCGCCTACATGGAGGTGCAGCGTCTCATGGTGGTAAAACAGCAGGTAAAAAAAAACAGACTTCCTAAATAGATTCTGAGTTGTGGACACTGTTAAAGTATCTGCATTCCTACCAAGAGGACGTTGGTGTGTATGTGTTTATCCAAACTTATGTTTCAGTTTCTGAGTGTTAAAGTTCCCCCTCTGAGTGGCTGATTTTCTTCTGGACGGTTGCCTCGCCTTTGAGCGAGTGCAGCTGAAGCACATGTTCACAGTTTTGTGAGCTTAGCGAGTATTTGTTGTCTTGGCAGCATCATTCGTTCTCATTTTTGTGATAATGAGAGTGTCACTTTACTAAGAGAGCCACGAGAGACTTCTTTTAGGCCTCTTATCACAGCTTTAGTGAAAATGTCATGCCATATTTATATATTAGCAGTCAACGTGATATATAATAGTGTGTCTTTTCCACTTTCAAGCAGAAATATTCAGTCTGTATGATTTCGTCTCACACAGATGACTGGAGAGATGAGCACACTGCGAAACAAGCGCATCGAGTTACTAAAAGGGATGCAAGGTAAGGACCTGTCTTAGCATGACACACATGAAGTTATGTTGAATTAAATTATTAAACGGTACCTTTTATTACCAGTGATGAGGTCTATAACTAAACGCCAATTCTAAGCCGACAGTACATTTCATTTTAAACTCTTAGTGATCTATTATGTGTGCAGCGTTAATTAAGTTTTTGTTGTGTGACTTTTCTACAGGAAGTATGGAACAAGCAACTCCAGTCAAGCTAAAAGAAGAAAAGCTGGATTCAGTAGAAGCTGAGTCACACACAGCCTCCCCCGTTACGCTCTCATCTGTTGCGGGCACTGCCGCTGCCCCGAGTCCTGGTCCTCCTGCCGAGCGTGCCTCCCCTCCTTCCTCCAGCCTCCCCCTCATGCCCATAGCTATCAAGCAGGAGCCTCAGTCTCCGGTCCACGTGAGCTCAGAGCTCGACTCTGTGGACAATATAACGCACTGCGCTCACAGCACAACGCCAGAGCTGCCTGACGTTCCTCCTGCAGCCTCTCCAGCAGGTAAACAGTCCCAGAAAAGTACAGTAACCTGACATGCAAACATTTAATCAGCATTTAACACGCAATAATAGACTATTTTTTTACAGTTAAAGTGCTAAAACTCAAGTGAAAATCGAGAGCTTCTTTTTTTTTGGCTTGAGTTTTCATATTAGTAAGATTTGCAGTGTACTGATCCGTGTGCATCTGAAACTGTTGCAGACCCTGCCATGAATTTCCGCTCATCTCCTGAGAGAAATCCTGAGCTGTACCAGACTAACACAGAACAGAACTGGGACGACTTGGGCGAGACTACAGACCGCAAAGAAAGCTTTTCAGGACTGGTGGAGATGACAGAAAAGGGCGTACAGGCAACGAGGAACTGTCTCCTCTCTGACTCTAAGACGTCCATAAAGCTCCTCTCAGCCAGCAGGAGGGGCTCTGAGGTGGGGAGCGTCGTCGACTGTGCAGCCACGCAGCCCTTCGAGCCCCCCTCAGCCCTCAATCTGCCCGCCTCTCCGTGTGAGCTGAAGAACGGGAAGCGCGTGAGGAAGCTGAAGAAGAGGAAAGTGTTGAAGAAGGCTCAGGGGGCGGAGCAGCCCGAGAGCAGCGACACCGAGCTCGATGGAGAGGCTCTGAGGCCGCGCTGGCTCCGACCTCGCAGGAGGCCCAGTGGAAGCTCTCAGGTCAGCACCTCCACTCAGCCTTCAGAGGACAGGGAGGGCGACGTGAACATGGAGGGGGGCAAGGAGGCTTCTAGGTCTCCGTGTCCGACTGTCAAACATGAGAACATAGAACTCATGGTGGAGCTCCCCCCAGCTGAACCTACTGTTAACATGGATGCAGAAGAAAGCATGGAGATCAGCACAGCCTGTCAGCAGCCCCACACAAACGCTCAGGTCCCGGACTCCTCCAGACCTGAACCACAGAGCCTGGCCTGCAACGAGGTCACCTCCACCAGCGACATGGACATCTGTAGATCATCTGAGAGGTGAGAATTGACACGTTTGTTTTTTCTCTCACACTCTGATGACAGCTACATTAACATTTATCTTACATTAACTGTTCTTCAATCTGCTCTTTAATCTTATTAAACAATATTATTAGTGTAATATATATATCTACAGTGTAACCCATCACACTTTTCATAGAAAGACCTGCTTTTGTAAGTATGAATTTAAGTAAAGGTGCAAAAAAGGACAGAAAAGTTGAAAAAAGGGACCACAATAATTAATGTTCTGCCAGATCCACACGCTGCTTTTATTGTTAACAGCTATGATCTTTGCATCACAGTTAAATTCACCTAAAATCACTCATCATTTCCACCTTGTCTCTCCACAGTGAACTGCCGTTCGCCATCACACCGCCCAAGATAACAAAAGCCTCCTCAGGTACGAGTTTTTCATGTTGTGTTCGAACATGGTCTTTATGTAAAAAGTGCCAACCTACACCATCAGAAATAGTTTAAAATAGGGGTCTAATTAAGGAGATTTTCAGACTGGAAAACAAATATAGTCCTGCACAGTAACAGTGACAGAAATAACAGTCGAGAATGGGGGGAAAAAAGAGAGCTAAAGAAAAAAGCACAAACTCGGCTTCTGTCACCTCCGAACAGCTGTTAAATCACAACATGAAGAAGGTGTGGATTTCTCAGAAATTGCCAAATACAGCCACTGCCACGGTCTGATGTTGGAAAGCTGAAGGAGGAAGGGTTGTCAAAAGCTGTTCATCCCTTCATCAAGCAGTTTAGACACACTTTAGTACACTTTAGACAGCTGAAGTTATTTAATGATTACACAAAACACCCTTCCTTAAACATCCTGCTTCAGTGGAACCTTTCATTTCTGAAAGTATTTATCATGTATGCCTTATTATAAATAATAGAAATGATCAAATAAGCATTTTACTAACCAATGGACATTTTGGCATCACACACCAGCACAGTGAAATTCGACCCCTCTGCTCGTCTTTGAAGTTTGAACACAACCAAACATAAAATCAAACCACGTCGTGAGCAGCCAGAATTAGAAATGTCAAACTCCTTGACCAGGTTAAAATAGACTCTGGAGAGCCCAAATTACTTTTTATGGGCAAGATATTCATAGAGCTGTTAGTTGACTTTCAGTGCCGGTGAGCGAGCGCAGTGATGAATGGACGCTGAATGAACTTTCTCAGAATGAGTATATTTAACCCGAGCTGGCAAACCGATGACCGCTCAACCTCTCCGCCATTCAGAGAAAAACATACAAAACATGCTGTCAGGGTCTTCAGAATATACAGAAGACATCTGCTAACTTTGATGTCCAAAGTAATATTTATTATATATAAAATAAGTCCTGTAGTTGCTTTCATTTCAGCGTGAAAGATAATAATTACTCTTCTTAAACTGAATGTATGGCACTTTAAGGACACAAAATATGAACATCAAATGCTTTTTTTTAGATTTCTGCTGATGTTTGTATTTTTGTTTTATTTCACAGATGTGTCATCTGACCACAGTGAGGATGATTTGCCCACCGAGGGCGTCTTCAAGGGCCACCAGGAGGCCGTGAACGCCATGCAGATCCACAACGGGCGGCTGTACACGTGCTCAGGAGATCGCACCGTCAAAGCCTTCGATCTGGTGGTGGGTGAATCTCTGTTTGTCGAGGGAGTTCCCCACATCCCACGTCTAAATGTTTTATTTTCTGTACAAACTTGATTTTTTTTGTTGTTTCTGTGTTGCAGAGTCATAAATGTGTGGGTGTGTTTGAGGGTCACAGCTCCAAAGTGAGCTGCCTGTTGGTGTCCGCGGCTCCCGGCCTGCATCACCGCCTTTACTCCGGTTCCAGTGATCAGACCATCCGCTGCTACAATCTCAAGGTAAAAACACAAAACCTCTTTTACTGATTGTTCAGATTAATAATTGATGAACTTCATTCTCTGTTTGATCTGGACACAAAATAGCATTTGCTGCATGCATTGATTAACATCTGTACTGCTTTTTGTATTATGCTTTACCATGTTTGTTGTTTTTGGCTCTTTAATTAATAATAATTTTACACCCAAATGGAAGAAGAGATCTTATTCTTCACTCTACTTATTCATAAATGTGTAACAGGGACCAGTTTGCATCTTTTTCATCTTTAAGCATATTTTGTCTGACTGTTTCAGTTCAGTGCTCTAAAAAGCAAAAGTTAAGTTTATAAGTTTGTAACGCTCAGTTGTTTCTTCTTTAATGTCCACAGACACAAGAACTGGAGCAGCAGTTCTCTCTGTCAGACCGAGTCCTCTGCCTCCACAGCCGCTGGAAGTTTTTATATGCTGGTCTGGCAAACGGCACAGTGGTGACCTTTAACCTCAAGGTGAGAGATGCAACAGTAATCCTGTTAATGCTGCACATGTACAGTATAAAAAAAAAAGTCAAGTGCACTGAAGTGAAGCCATAAAATGTTTTCAAGTTTATCCTACTACTTTCATCAGCCCATAACATACATTTAGCTCTGTTTGCTAGCTCTGTATCCATTTCTATTTTCAGTGATTTCATTTCTGTTTTACAATGACTTGTTCAGACAAACAAGCAGATGGATGTGTTTGAGTGCCACGGGCCGCGGTCCGTGAGCTGTCTGGCCTCGTCGCAGGAAGGAGCCCGGAGGATCCTGCTGGTCGGCTCCTACGACAGCACCATCAGCGTGAGAGACGCCAAGAACGGACTGCTGCTGCGAACTCTGGAGGGACACACCAAGACCGTCCTCTGCATGAAGGTGGGTCTGGTCTGAAATCTGAGCTTCAACATGAGACATGAAAGATGTTAAATGTGTATTAGTGATCAGAAAAACAAGTAAACTAGCACAGGAAATGTACAAAATATACATTTTACATTGTGACTTTTACAGATTTGATGCTTTGTAGTGATGATGACAAATTTATAGGTGCTCCACGTTGTTGGATCTGAATATATCTGTATTCTGGAGGCAGACATAAAACAAATTTCCTTTTTTTGGGACAATGAAATAAATCTGTCTGTTACATTACAGTACATGTATATATTTCTTCCTATCTCAAGTCATGATTATCTCATGTGGTCTCATGATGGTCTTAGTTCATCACTGTTTCTCTCTTCTGCTCTCTCAGGTGGTCAATGATTTGGTGTTTAGTGGCTCCAGTGATCAGTGTGTCTACGCACACAACATCCATGTGAGTCCTCTTTATTTATGCACAAATAGATGTGATATTAAAGTTTTACAGTTTTTGAATCACACGTTATGACTCAACTCAAACTTCATTTTTCTCACGTTGCCACAGACGGGGGAGCTGGTGCGGGTCTACAAAGGCCACAGTCATGCTGTTACTGTTGTGGCCATCCTGGGGAAGGTGATGGTGACGGCGTGTCTGGACAAACTGGTCCGCGTGTACGATCTTCAGGTCAGCGTCCACAACCCGCCTGCTTTTAAATGATATTCTCTGCATGCTGCACAAGTCAGTCTTTAAAATCTGGAAGGATTTCAGTCGTTTTCTTTTTCTCTCCACAGTCTCATGAACAGCTGCAGGTCTATGGTGGACACAAGGACATGGTGATGTGTATGAACGTCCACAAGAACATGGTGAGAGACCTTCTACAACATATAATCTATAAATATTTTCAGTGCAAAATACACAGCATTCATGATCCGATCTTAAGGCGTTATCTGAATTTATTTTGTGTCTCAGATCTACACGGGCTGTTACGATGGCAGCGTGCAGGCCATCAAGCTGAACCTGATGCAGAACTACCGCTGCTCGGTAAGATGAGGGACCATTCACGAGTCGCTTACTGAACAAGTCCTGTGGCTGATTTCATTTTGGTTCACTTCTGTAACACAAGAAATTTAGAAGATTAAGGAGACGTGCCTCTTTCAGGCTGCTAACGGACCTGATGAATCCTGGTGTTCACGTTGAGGGTTTCAGATTGTTAAACCAAAGCTGAAAAATTGTTAGTTACATTTTTATTAATTATTACAATGATGAAGGAAAATGTTCTAAAAATACAATCAAAATCCACCCAGAAAAGTAAGGGAGCCATCTTGTCCTTTCAACATTATTAAGCAAGTTTAAAGTTGAATTTCTTTAAAATTAGTCGGCGTTAGTGTTGCTGAAGAAATGTCCACTTGCTACTTCTTTTAAAAATCCCCAGGTTGTGCTCAACTCAACCAGAGTGTGACTTAGTCCCCTTTATCTTACTTGAGTAATTTTTAGAGGCATATAGAGGTAATACTATCCAGTATTTCACATAAAAAGAGGAGGAGAGATGCTGTTTAGCTGCAGTGAGTACAAAGACTGTAAAATATGTGACTGATTGGACTCACTCTCATTCTGTCACATCTGCTTTTTGCAGCACCACATAAGAACATTTTCGATAAGTGACATGCAGCCTGAAGTCAGCTTTATCCTCTCAGACCTGCGGGCTGCCCAGCCTCCTGGTTTATCTGTGATTTAACGCGTGTTGTGTTGACAGTGGCACGGATGTTCGCTGGTGTTCGGGATGATGGAGCACCTGCAGCAGCACCTGATCAGTGACCACGCCAGCGTCAACACCCAGACGCTCAAGTGCCGCTGGAAAAACTGTGAAGAGTTTTTCTGTGCTCGCAACAGCTCCAAGCAGGTATAGAAATGTTTTTTATTCCACAAATTTCAACCATCCTTTCAGTGTGTAGAGGAGGATTTTTTATTTGAATGATATTTCTGTTTTTCAGGGGATGCTGATCCACATGCAGAAACACGCAGAGGAGGAGACTGAAGTGGAGCCTTAAGGGCTGATGGCGGGAACGTTGTTTCTCACCCGAGCCCTCTCCCCCTTTTTCCTGCTAATCTTTACCCCACCCCCCCGTTAACCTCCCATATTGGGGGGGAAGTTCTTGGGACCCACTTAAGCCTGACAAGTGGCGTCTGATGACTCCATCCTTTATGTTCGGTGTTGGAATCCAACTATAATACAATCATGAAGGGAGGGTTGGTTGTGCTGTTGATGTTGTCCTTTTTTTTTTTACGTTCTTCAAGACACGCCTTCCTCTCTCTGTCTGTCTGTCTGTCTGACCACTGCAGTTCCTCTTTTTCACTGACCAAAGTAAGAGAAAGAAACACTTTTTTTTGTTTTATTGAAGAAACTTCAGAGTTGCCAGCATCAGAGGGAGAAGGTTCGTTCCGCTTTTCTGTTGAATCTGACAGAAACCAACGCTCGTCCTCCGGATTGGTTGGCTGCAATATGGCATGGGCTAGGAGATGTTTTTATCGTTGTTGTGCAGTTGTGATGTGTCATGTTGAGCAACCTATTTATTTTTATTTTAGTTTTATTAAGTTGATATTAATCACTCAAAATAACAGTTATTTTATGACAAAAGTTTTCAGAAATTGCTGGCCTAGCATCACAGACAGTTTCAGTTAAAAGGTGTGATTATTTGTTTTGAAGGAGTTTCATTGAAGTGACATCATTTATTAATTTTTTGGTTTGGTTTTTATTTTATTTTTTACAGAAAAAAATCTAATCCGTCTTTGTTTGTAAGTGGTTTAGGATTTTTATTTTGTTGCTCAGTGATATTGAGGCGTTGAGGGACTTTGGTGCAGTGTTGTGTGACTTGAGGTTTCCATTTGAGAATTTACACTTGCAGTGATAACAGAACCGAGACGTGTTGGTGGTGATGACGGTGTGTGTGTGTTTATCTGCTCGGGTTTATTCTTCTTGAACGTCAAGAGTGGTTTAACTCCGTTTGGTGAACCCTGTTTTCCACGGGTGAGTGTGACGTACTGTTTTTATGACACTGTTTCCTCTTTGGAGATGTTTTTTTTTTTGTTGTTGGGAGGAGGAATTTATTCTATATTTGGAGCATCGAGCTGTTTTTTTCCACAGTGAAGATTTTTCTAATGAAGTGTGGAGGTGAAGGATGTTTCGAGGAGGTGTTTGATGGAAGCTCTTGAAGGGAAGGTTTAGGATTCATCTCCCATGCCATACTTCACCCTTTAAAAACAGTCAACATGAGGCCACTTATTCTTTTTTTTTTTTTTTTTTTAAACGGTACATTCAACCAGTTTTAAGCAGTATGAAAAGCCCAGCCGATGCTCTTTGGCATGCTTTGGTGTGGTTACAGCTCTCTTGGTTGCGTCCTCTCTTCCGAGGCCGAGGTAACCCGACGTTCTCACAGCCGCCATTTTTTCAAACTCGCCTCATCCGCTCGTTACTCGTGACAGAGGAAAAGCGTGCACTTCGCCTCTCACCTGGCATTCCTGAGTTTCTTCAAGTTTTTCAGTTGTTCTCCAAGTTGTGAAGAGATATTTTTTAAGAAAGTGCAATCTAAAACATTGTTGATAAAAAGAATAATAATGATAATAATAAATACAAATGTTGCAACATCATCATTTTCTGTGTCTTCTTGATTTGAAATGAATCGCTTGTGTCAGTATGGAGGATGAACCACAATTTCACATCAAATCTACTGGTAACGCAGTCAAACCAATAACTACACATTTATTTATTTGGTTAAAAATGCAGTACACTCATTTGACCAAAGCCTTAATATCACAGAAAAGCTGCAGTCCAACCCATTAGCCATATTCTGTCAAAAAACCGTGTTTGAACCTCGAACGTCGATGTTAAAAGTAAAAACTCAGAAACACAGTTTAGTTGAAGAGCTGAAAGACTGGACAGGTATCTGAGGTTGGGTGGTGGTGATGGGGGGGGGGGGGGGGTTAATTCCTGGTTTCCGGAGATTAGATGAAAAAAAGAATCCTTATTTTATACACCATGGGTTAAATGTGACAGATTTTTGAAGCCCACAAAA
>JAVQJZ010131781.1:0-10624 GCA_036025355.1 Leiopotherapon unicolor | reverse complement strand
AGTTGCAGTACAGTAACAACTGTTTCACATTTGCATCACAACATGTAGGACATTTATTTATCACAGAGTAAATATATGTAATTCCTGGTCCCAGTATAAGCAACAGTGGTTTTATTTAGCCAAGATTAGTTTGGTATTACTGATGCAAGGTATGTGATAAGGAAAGATGTATGTGTGTCAACAAATTAGCAAGAATCTACTTGATGAATATTGTGTGGGTTAGTTATTCTGACCTTCACCACTGCCTCTCTTCTTCTCTGTCCGAGACTGCAGAGGCAGGTTCTGTATTGTTACCTGTTTGCAAACATTTTGTGTATACAGTTGTAGTAAAATCTACATAGTGCATATTCCTAAAAAAAAAAAAAAGTTGCCACAAAAATAGAGACAGCAGGGGTGACAACTGTGTTTTGGCCCTCTAGTGGGTAAATATAGACCTGAACATAAGTGTAGAGTTGTCTCTGTTTGACTTTATTTCCCAGTTTTTAACATACGATTAAACATATAAAAATGAAAAACAAAATCACAGTGATCACTTACAGTATGAACACATTTGCGCTCTTTCAGATTTCAGTATTTATTATGTTTTCATGCTTGAACAGTAGATGAGGTGCAAAATTGACCAGCAGGGGGCGTCAATGTGCGACCTTATCTCAAACAATGGGAGATTTTCTTCATGACTAGGATGCCTCCATTAATAAGAAAAGTTTCGCAGGTTACGACCATCATGATAAATCACTTTCACCTGCCTTTGTATAATGAGACACATTAAAGGTCAAACCTGGCTTAAGGAGTGGAGAAACACAACGAATATCCTTTTCCCAAATTGCAATGGATGATTTAAGTGAAAGCAGAACCACGATCAGGTTTATGCCTGACAGCTTTTCACAAAAATCCACAGTAGTATAGTATCTTTGCAATGTGCAGTCATGCGTTAATGTCAGGTATTGTTTGTGTGTGTGTTTTCCACGTAGGATCAGAGAAGGATCAATAATTAAATGGACGTCAAGTATGACAATAAGGAGCTGAGGCTCGGCTGCACTGTGCTGTGTCCTTCCTCCTCTATGACTCGTGATGCAGTGCTCTCCTCTCACACTGTCACACAACGGGAGCCGCTGCATTCCGCTCAACTCCGCCTGCCATTGGACAGCTCGCCCGTCCGTCATATTCTCCCAGCCTAAACTCGCCCGTGATTGGCTGGAGGGGCCCCTACGGCGGCAGCAGCCGCGCCATTGGCTGAAAAACTAGGTTAGTGGTCCGACAGGCATGACGGTGAAGAGAAACTGGGTCACCGATCGAAAATCGTTTATGTCACAGTCCTGTGGGCTGCTATCACACAATACCGGCGGCTTTCAATGGACAGACTAACCCCACCGGACCTACCGTGAGTATACAATGCAAACAAGCCGCCCGGGGGTCGACGTTGCGCCTCGGTGTGGTCGCTGACTGTTAATCCGTGATGGGTCCGTCGATGTTTTCCAGAGATGTGGTCATGTCAGTGTGGTTTTCTACAGGAGGGACGGCAGGTCCTGCCAGGCAGCGTCCCCTCGTTAGCAGCTGGGTGCTAATATTAGTCAACGGGGCTACATGTTGTTGTGAGTAAAAAGGTGGGGAAGCCGTCCCCCCTCGCTGTGCCATGCTAGCTTTAGCCGGGCTGCACGGAGCTAAGAGCCGGCGCGTCTTATGAAATGTTGTTTAGCCAGCTGGCTCAACAATGCTACACCGTGTTAGCAGGCTGCCTCTGTAAACAGGCCTCGGTGGGGTCTCTCTCCACCCCCACCAGCACACATCTCCACCTCCCGGTCCTCCACAACGTGTGGTCGCGACCCGCAGCGCCTCGAAACGGGCTCCCGGTGCTTATGAAATATCGTGACACCGTGTTGGCAGCGGCGGTGGAAATGTGTCTGCAGCTCTCTGGGCTCATGATGGAGAGATTTGGTTACGTTGTCAGAGCCTTTCATTTGTATGTAGTTGTTGTTGGTGGTGGTTTCCAGCAGGGGCACACCAGACCCGGACTCTGGTGGTTTTAACATGTGGAGGTCTCCATCAGGATGAAGAGACACTTTGATCCTCTTCACACTCAGCATCATCTTCCTCACAGACTGTACTCCTCTGCTTAACTTTTCCAACAGGGGGTCTGACTACAGCAGATAAAAAATCTACTGTGTTTTTTTACGTCTGTTTTGAGAGATTCTTTTGTTGGCTGGATTTGTTTTTAAATGTGCAACTTGTGTTTTGTCATTTGTTGTATGATTTCTGTAAAAAAAAGAAGAGGTTTTACCCATGTGCGCCTAAGCAACAGTGTTATCAGTAGTTTATGCATTAACCTTTTCCTGACAGGGAAGACATCCACTGTGAACTTCAGACCTGCGCGGCCAGGTGGTGTTATTTTTGCTCGTACACAGGTAGCAGCCTACATTAGTGCTTATCTATGTTGTTTGATGTTGCCACAAATGCATTTTGATAACAGAAGTTTGTTGTGATGAGTCAGCATCAGCGAAACATCCTGTTGAAGGAGAAATGACGAGCCAGTTGTTTCTGTCATGAAACCAAGTGTCCTTTGGGGGGAAAAAATAGTTCCAAGGTTAATGAGATGGAATAATGGAAATGTTTGGAAAAAATTGACTTGTGTGAATTTAAATTACTTCCCCTCATTTCTAATCTGGTGATCAGCTTGTCCCCCTCACCATTGCCTTATAATGTATAAAAATGTGATCCTTCCCAATTTGGAAACTTGGTGAGTCATGCAGAAAACCCAGTGGAGCACACATATTAGTCAGAAGCAGTAGGTGGTATCCTTCTGTGTTGTATCTGATGATTTTAGTACAGTTTGATGTTTGACGACACCCAGCTGGGTGATTTTGGTTATTATAATGTGATTACACGTAAATGTTGCCCTTCTCTGGTTTCATAATGGTTGCATAAGAGATCATTTGACCGTTCTTGATGAGGGAGTGGATGTCTCCGTCGCTTATGATCACCAACAGTTGTTTCTCAGAGTTTTCTTATGCTAAGTATTTATACAAAATATTGTTTTCTGCATCACTCAGCTCAGCGACTGCAGCAGGAGATGCAAATTTTTCTGGAGGAGCTGTCAGGCACCTTAATGATCAAAGGTTGATTTATTACCAAAAATAGAAAATGCATGCTTCTTTGTGGATGAAAGGTTTATTTAAGCAGGCATTTGCCATTTCCAGAAAAGAAAAAAAAAAGGTAGGTTACGTACCTAAGTGAAATATTTATATAGCTCATGACGGGAAGCGGATAAGACTTGCCCCCTTCCCCAACTAAATGAATGGGGAACTTGCAGTATATTCGTGTGACTGCACTTTTAGAATAATAATTGTGCACTTCCTTCTGGAACAGGCAAGTCAGAGACATGTCAAACAGTCTGTATATATGCATAAAGTCGTGAGGGGAAGTGGTCTGGCATCTGTTCTTATAATCATTTTAAAAAAACGACAAGCTATGTCTTAATCAGTAAGCTTTAAGGATGCTGTTGAGTAGATTTTGTTGCTTTTGGTGACATCCAGGATAGTGATCTCCCCTTGTCACCGCTCTCCCAGCAGTAGCTTTGTATTAACCGACATGACTTGATATATTTTTCTTGATTTTTCTCAAAATGTAGGGCTATTCCTTTAAGTCTTAATGTAAGAATATGGGCATATATTTGTGGTCACAGATGATTTGTATGAGACTGTTTTTCTTTTGAGTAAAGCTTTGGTGGGTTGGCCTTGCAAGGGATTGCAAAAAAAGACGAGAGCAGCAGCCTCGTTCAGCTTGTTAGAAGAAGAGCTGCAGGCGATGGGAGATTTCTTCAGTTTGGATGAACTCAGACTTCTAACACAGCATCAAGGTAAACATCACCTTGAAATGTGCCACTCGAGGCATATGGAAAACCAGTGGCGCTGTGCCTGCATCTCAGGCTCTGACCACACTTGCTCTGGCACAGTTACCCACAGTGGGACTGTGAATCACCCACAAGCTCATCATTTTGCGCCAACTTTGCCAAGTTCTGTTTGATATATTCTTACTTACAAATTTTTATTGGTAAATAATGAAATATTATCAATTATCTAAATAATAGCTGATACTCCTGGTTACAACAAACAGATGTGTATTCATTTGGTTATTAGATGGTTTTTGAGAGATATAAGCAAAATGATGTAAAATAGGTGGAGGGCATCTGCAGTAATGAACAATCATAAATGAGGAGACAAGGTGGATACTGGCATGATGTCTAATACCTGATAAGAGGAGGCTAAAGCCACTCTTATTGGCCATGCGCTTTGATGGGCCAATCAAACACTTCCTGAAGCTGTATATCCGCAGTGATGAGTCTCTTTGGAAAGACTATGAGGAGAGACTTGCTGGAACTCCATGTATGTGATTGAACTGTTGTAACCCGCAGTACACAGATCAAGTTTTCTTGCCTTGTTGCAGCAAACCGTGTAATGGTAATGTTGAAAATACTGTGTGGTTTGACTTACAATGATGTGTGTGTGTGTGTTTGTGTGACTCTTGAAAAGCTCTCACACTCTGCGTATCCACTCACCATTTGTTCTTGGGCCTAAAACTCAAGAGTGGGTCAAAACAGTAAATAGTGAGCTTTTTCATGAGAGGGATACACTATCCCTTTTCAAAGCCTTGCGCATGTGAGACGGGTGGCTCACAGCTACCTCTTATCAGCCTGTTGCCGTCCAACGTCCACAATTATTCAGCTAAAGAGCGGACCGGAGCTTCGCATGCAGGAAATGGTTACCAATATTATGTGATTAATGTTGCAAATGTTGTGTGCTGGTAGTGTAAATATTTACTGTCACACTTTGAATATACACGTATTGCTCCAGCATGATATGTCTGAGTTTAACTGTGTAGTTCAGTAAACTCAGCTCTTGTATTAATCGCTCTGAAGTTTCTGTGGTTGACACGGTAACACAGGGAGCAGTGCCGGCAAGTTGAAAAAATAAAAGTTAAATCACCATACACTCTGAATGCAGCTTGAGTCGAAGCCACCCATCCTTCTCCTTGCCGCTGTGACTGCCCGCTGTCTGAAATCATCTTAAAGTTACTCGTGTCATGATTTTTTAAAGATATAGATAGATATGGATGGTATAGTGTGAATGCACATGCATCGTATGTGGTTCTAAAGATGTGCACGTGTGACCTTTCTCATGAAGCTGATATCCTCCTGCTCAAGTCGTGCTAAAAAAGTTTCATAGGGTGCACCCAAGGCGCACCATGACCATATGGCTGAACCAAACAGTAAAACTGCAGTCTGTAAAACCAACAATGAGCTGAAAGACTCTAAAACACACCACAGAGCTGAGGGGAGCCTGGAGCCAAGTGATTGTCTTTTAAGCAACACATTTCCCATTTCACACTTATGTGATCTCTTGTTAATTCAAGAGTGCTGATACATGCAGCTTTAAAGGGGCCAAAGTAAAAATGTGTGCAAATACCATAAATAACAGTACTGCAAATAACAGTAAGATGAACTGTTAGATTACAAGTTTCATTACCAGTAATTGTAAATAACACCTTTGCAGTTTTTCTAAGTAGTGCTTGGTTTTCATCTCAAAATGTTTTTTAATGTGAGCACATCTCTTCTGCTAACCACTATTTGAGCAACTAAAGTATAAAAAGGCTGTAAGAGCAGCCATCTGAGGGTTCTCGAGAGGAAGAGAACCAACTCTTTGTTCGATGTAGCTCTTCTGCCCCTTCCTTATTATTTGGTATTCAGTGTGTATTTAGTGTG
The DNA here is from genome assembly GCA_036025355.1 of Leiopotherapon unicolor. Taxonomy (NCBI): domain Eukaryota; kingdom Metazoa; phylum Chordata; class Actinopteri; order Centrarchiformes; family Terapontidae; genus Leiopotherapon; species Leiopotherapon unicolor. Next base: position 4,869 of record JAVQJZ010131781.1, on the reverse strand, counting down.
CACTTGTGGTTCTCAGTAGCAGTTATGTTGTTAATAAACCTCACAACACAAGTGGCACTGGCAAGCTTCAGTTCAGTGCGGTCAGCTTCAGTGTAAGATGGTGTGACTTCACCACAATTATGTGATAGAGTTGGCATGGCTGCATTTGTATAGATGTATTGTTTAGATAGTTTCTCACCAAATAACTACATTTTCAGAGCAGCAACATTCAGAAATGATTGTCTGTGAGTCAAATAGACCCATGAGCTTGAACACTTCCCACCATCACCCTCTGTTATTTTTGCCAAAGTTAATAAAAAGTTAACTGATTTCACAACATCTCCCTCTTATTTCATATAGATCAGACTCCATATTGATTCTGAATAAAGATAAATAAAAACAATTTCATCACTGGTCGGGGTGGTGGTGGATGGGGGGGCGGTGTTGATGATTTGGGAGATTGGCTGCCTGGACGTTTCCTCAGTTCATGAACAGGCTTGCTGGCTGCTTCAGGTCTGTGAGGGGGTGTGGAGTGTGGAACAGGGAAGCGGCGCTGAATGGCTTGCTGACTCACTGATGAAGTAGAAGTAGGTGGTGGATGGAAATTGAGGCTGGCTGGTTTTGAGACCATAGAGACTGGCTGACCCAGTTTCCACTCTAGCACCAGTTCTTTTCAGTGTTCAATCATGACAGAGTGGTTTTCCCCCTCTAGCCCAGAGTTTTGTCCCAGTAAAAGGGCTCACAAGCCTGTGCTTACCTAGTACTCAGCTGCCTGCCACTTCAAGGGCTCCATGAGCTTTACATTTTGTCGTCATTGTGTATGAAACAGTTCGGTTACCCATCAAAGTATTTTTTTCTCAGAGCTCCTCCAGGACTCAGTCACAGTTTCTGACATGCTTTTGTTGTGTTTGTGTTGTCATGCAAGAGAGCCAATAAAAACAAACAGAATGATCAAAGTTGTTCACTTTTAAGGTGTGGTGATTAATTCTTGACGTCAACTTGTGCATTGAGTAACAGGAAAGGTAAAATTCCACCGTAAATGTTGCCTGTAGGTGCCTGTAGCCACAAAAGGGCACAATGACGTCAATTATTTCTGTTCAGTCTACACCTAGATAACATTAACCAGTGTGGTCAGTTATAGTAGGCTGATGTCGGTGAACTTGCTACTGTAGAAACAGTTAAATCACCTTTTGAGCAGCAAGGGTCCGTCAGGGTACTCTGGTCCTTAAACTCTGGTTATGTGGTTTTATATTCACTACCCTAGTATGTGTTATATAGTGTGCTTGCATGCGTGTATATATTTATATACATATGTCTTTTTATTGAGCGATTCGACTGTTACATACATTTGATAACTGACTCTACGCTGTATACTCTTGCCACTGCAGACACAGTAGTACTGCAGAAACAGATATTTTCACATTCAATAAACAAATCATTTTGGCAAGTATGACTCCTACATTAGTGGTGTGTGAGAGGTACAGGACTGCCCAACCATCGTACTGTTTACCAACTTGAGCTTTGTAACTTTATATTGGTACAGTGACTGTGGAGCTTTGGGTTTCTCTGCTTGTTGAAGTAATGTGCATGGGACTGAAGCTGATACTCAGCAATTGTCAGCATTCAGGAGTTTGGAGGCTGGTGTCATTTTAGCCAACGAGATCAGTGACCTTGTGCTTTAGATGAGAATCTGAGATGACTGAATTTCAAAACAGAGTGTGCTTTTTGACAATGGAAAGCTTGTATGTTTCACTGTTGTTGAAAGCAGCTGAACAGCAGCTCAGTACCTGAGCTAACCCAAGACTGGGTTTTTTTTATTGTAGTATTCATGAGTGGCTGTGTAGTGAGCTGCTGCTAACAAGGTCAAAAGTGTTTACGCTGACAAGCAGCACCAATGCAAATTCATGTTTGCATATTAGTCCAAGTTGAAACAAAGAAAGGAGAAAATCTGCTTTTAGCTTTCATCTGTACATTAGTGGAGCTTCAGGAAATGATTCAATTAACCCAGATTCAGTTCTGACATTTTTCAGGTCAGCAGTAGTAAACATAGGCGGCCCTCTTGTTTTTTGTTCCATATTTTGCTTTTAATGTTGTTATTTTCCGATGGATTTAGTTTAGTTAACATCTTTAAATTTGCTAAAGATGACGTTTGCACTCGACTTTGACACACTCCTCTCTTTGTCTCTTTTCAGGGCTAGACGCGTTGCACCAACTGCTTAAGGATCAGATCATATCAGGCCAGACTGACCACATCATACCGGATGAAACTAGGTCAGGCTGAATCAAACCAGACTGAGACCAGATCAGAACGGAGAAGACCAGACTGATCCAAGCTATACCAGGCCCGTCCAGGAGACCTGTTCCAGTTTCCTATCCAGGTAACTCAAGCAGCGCTGTTCTCCCTGTGCCGGCTGCTCCCACTCATATTTCAGAGAGCTGAACCAAGCAAAGCTGCCCACTGATCGTATGCATCAGTCTGACTCATGGGAGAGATGCCAGAGAGTTGAATACATTACAGACATTTTTAGATGTTCATGCTGCCAAGTAATAGGGTCATATGATAACAGCTATCCTGTAAAAATGTTTTCAGGCACCATAACATTCCTGCCAGTTGATTCTGAACAGCTGATATTGAAAGCCTAACAGTCAGTTGTAGATGTTTTTAAATCTGAGGATTTTAGTAAGTAAAAAAATCCATCATTAAAAAATGTGTGGAAATGCTCACAGGTGTTTTGCTCACAAATGGGCAGACTGAGCAGGAATGATGAGTTCGTAACAGTTATACCCATCGGGGGACTTTACAAGTGCGAAATCTTTGATCTTGGCCCAGATTATGAAGAGAAACTCCAGGGCGTGTTGGTACGCTGTGACATCACTTTTGGGTGTGGTCACAGGTGCAACAGAGCTCACTAGTCAGTCAGAGAAGAAACCTTTGACCACAGAGGGCAGTGAGGCACAGCTTTTCTGCCGAGCATCCAGTTACTCTTCTAGGAAAGTAACTCAATAATTATACTTGGCTAATCACAGCATCTTGAGTTGTTGTCATTTTGGTGGTTAATTTGCATAAATGTTGGTCAGATTCAGTTCTTACCCCGAGTAAATTTAAATACTTTTCTGGGTTGCAGACAGGGAATTGGAACACACATCGCTATGATTTAGATTAATTTCCTTCATGTAACTGATAGAGAATAATCTAAATCTGCTTGGGGAATCATAACTGTGACATACAGTATATCTATATGTGCAGTCACTGAAACAATAGTGGCTTCCTGTTTATTCTGCCTCTGCATTTGACCTAGATGGCATGATGTTTGCCGCATGTGTCCAGGCAACTGTAACCGTGTGTTTTCTTTCAGGGTTTTGTCATTTATTTTTTTCAAATGCATTTCCTTGCACAGTTTCAGAATGACTCCTCTCTTGCTGGAACTGTCAGTTTTATTGCAAACACGACGTTTTTGTGTCTTCACAGTTGAGGGCTCGAGAGTGGATGGAAGGAGATGATTTTAACACAGAGGCTGTGATGAACATCTGTGGTGAGTGTGACCTCTGTAATATTCAGCTTTAGACACTCCCCTGTTAGGGTAGCAGATGTTTTCAGCCCGTCCCAAGAAATGTCCTTTATCAGCCCTCTTGATGATTTGTGAATGTTCCATGCACTTAGGCGTCCCACTGCCTGCCTGAAACCCATCTGACTGCACAGATTTCCACTGATAGCACTTTGATCTCGACCTTTAACGCTTGGATTTTATTTCTTGCACGTTGTTGTGCATTCAGGGTTAAAGATGGCGTGACTAATTCCACAAGTGTTGGTTATTAGCTGTTAGTTTATTTACATATTTGGACACGCTCACATTATGATCCCAGCCCGTCATGATTAATACTGCAGTGCTTTCAGTATGTGGCTCTCTTACCATATGCATGTTATATTTAGAGTGGCTGTCCTTTCTGTGTTCTGCACATTTTATTCTGTTGACATGCGTGTTGATTCCCATCCATGGAAACGATCGTCAGTGTTTTGTGACCATGTAAACACGAGTAAAAGTGTATTTTCTACCTGACGACAGTTATTACAAAACACCAAGACCCCGCCCATTTCTTACTCACTGCTTTCGTAAGGCTGTTTAATAGATTTTTTTGTCTTTGGTCTTTGCTCTGCAGATGACCTGATGGCAGACCAAAGGATGGACATCTCGTCTACAATGACCGACTTCATGTCTCCAGGCTCCACTGACCTCATCTCCAGCTCCATCAGCACGCCTGGCATGGACTACACCCGCAAGAGGAAGGGCAGCACCACCGACTACCAGTAAGGACAGACAAGAATGGAGAGAAAATGGAGAGAAAGTGAAGGCCAAAGATACAAAGAATAAAGGAAGTCAAAGTACAACACAACAAATAAAGAAAGAACAAAAGATACAACAACAGATAGCATAAAGAGAGGGAAGGGCAGGGTGGAGAAAAAGAAGAGAGGAAAGAGAAAGAAAGAGAACAGCTTAACAAAAAGACAAGTGAAAGGAAAGCAGGTTTCTCAGACTACGATAAAGAGCAGCATTTCTGGACTCATTGACCTCATAACTGATTGTTAGAGAGTTGGAGTTTACAATCTGCAGAGTCAATCACTCCTCTAATCGTCTTGACTGGGTGTGTCTCAGTCCCCATAAAAATCAGTGCAGCTGTTTACACTTTACACCTTAATCACATTTCTCAGTACCTTGATGACAGAAACTAATTATTAAATGTGTGTTTCTTTGCAGAATTGATGGCTTCTCATTTGAGTAAGTTCAAACATGACCCAGTATTAATGACCCACAAGTGATTTTGCTCCAAGACATATTGAATAGATTAAAAAACAAACCCAGTGAACCCTTCAACCTGTCTGACATGCTGTAG
>JAVQJZ010131774.1:0-15906 GCA_036025355.1 Leiopotherapon unicolor | reverse complement strand
ACTCAACCCGCAAATTACCAAAACAAAACCCTTGTCTTTTTTTTTTTTTTTTTTTTTTTTGTGCTTTGTTTCCTCGGCAGCCGGGGCTTTTTTATACCGTATGAATTCACAAATGGTGTTTATATCACCTTCCCACATCAGTGCGCCCGCTAAAGCTGCATTCTATAAATCAAATGAGATACTGTCGGGTCGCATCATAAAAACATCTTACGGGGTGATAGAAAAACAGGCAAATCAATCACTCAATTAGAAGATGAAAGGAGCTGCTTCCTCGGCAGTGTTACGCCAACGTCTAATTGGTGAGGAGGCGATGATGACAAACGGACAGAGGTCATTCGTCTCCCGCAGCCTGAGGTTTTTCTTTAGGACGGCGGCACGATTGCAGGCTTCGTCTCGTGGGCGGGAAAGCGGCAGCGGTGGTGGGAGGGTGGACATTGAGGAGTTTTTGAGTAAAGGGGCCGAGCGCTTTATTCTGACATTTTGAACAACACTTCACTCTACACATCGGTCTTGAGCTTGCACTTATATTGTGCTGTTTTTAGTTTTCCTTTTATGAAAATGTCCCTCCAGGTCTGCATTCATTATGTATAACAGAATTCTTGATATGATTCCTACAACCCGATGTAATGAATGGGCAAAATGGGCTTGTTTGTTGTCCGTGGATTTTGCCCATATCTCTGCTGTTGTGATAGCGCGGTTCTGTTATCGCTCAGGCCTGGCAGCTTAAGGGCTTGGATTTTCCTCCTTGGAAGCTCCTGTGCTCCCAGGCAACAGGTCTCTCTAATGATGGGAAATTATGCTTTTGGCACGTCAATTATGGTGCAAAAATACTCCGGAGCAGCTGTGTATCATTTCTTGAGGCTTAGCATTTCTCTCATAAGAGGTTTTCTGTGCTACTGCAAGTTCCTTCCCTCCCACTCACAGTATCTCTCACAATAGCACCAATAAAATATTAAGAAAAAAAAAAAATACAGCAGCAAATATTTTCTCTGAGTTTGCTCCTCAAGAACAACCTCTCCATAAAACAACGACAAATTACTCGTCTGCTTGGTGAGGAGTAATTTAATTTCATTATTTGACAGCAAAAAAAGGCAAACCGGTGTAGCCAGATTTGCGAGCGAGCCATGTGAGATCCAACAGAGCAGATTTATAAAGCACCAGTGGCCTGTGAAGGCCTATTACCTAATCATTGTCAGCCTGTCACTCCAGATGACCTCTCCCCGCCGAAACACAGTGAAGAGCAGGAAAGTGAAATTCCAAAACAGTAGGAGCCTGCTGTTCGGTCGCCTCCTCCATATGGCGCCTGGGTTTTTTTCTTTTTTTCTTATTTTTAATTAACGCCTTTTGAACGTACGCAGCAGTCCCTTTTCACACAGGACAGGTCAGAAGTGTGAAAAACAGTCTGTGGGAGAGGCCCTGGCTGTCCAGACAGAATTAACAGGAATATCATAGTCGTCTGAAGTTCCTCAAGGGGATAAAATGGATTAAAACCTACTTGTACATACTGAACACTAAAAATGTTGATTACTACCACTTCAACTAGTGCATATTTTAAGGAATATTTTATGATTAGTTAAATACGTACTCTATTTTTAGCTCACTTTTGCTCTAAACTAACCCCCTACCAACTGTATTTTTAGCAGTGGAATGCTCCACTGTGTGTGTGTGTGTGTGTGTGTGTGTGTGTGTGTGTGTGTACACACTGGGTGCTGGACAGGTGCACACTGTTGGTTTATCTGAACATCTTCATCTAAAACAGCTGGTTGTTAAGGTTGAAAATGATCAAAGTGAAGAAAGTGAAACAAAAAAGTCTGAAGAGATTGGCCAAAAACAAAACAAAGCAGTGAGTTGAGAGACGCTGAAATACTTTGTAGAGCTGATGGGAACAACATTGTTTCATATTAAAAGCGATAAATATTAAATGTAGTGGGTAATATGACATATCATATATATGACCACTTTTTTGTTGATACTCTTTCATATTAAGGCCGATAAACTCACTGAGCACTCTGAGGCCTTTTTTTGGTCATTTTTCAGGGTATCAGTGTTGCCAAAGTATGCTTGAAAATTCAGTCAATTTGGTGGCACTGAACTATGACACCATTACAGAGTCAATTAGGTAGGCTACAGTCTAAAGCGCTCCTATTCTTAGGTTTTTAGTGTGCGGACTCAGCTCTGCCTAAGGCATTTCTAGACTGTAGTCATAGGAAAGAGGTCAGGCAGGAGTCAATTGGTTTGAGTGAAACCACTGCCTTTGCTTTGGAAGAGAGGTGAAAAATAAAATGGACCCTTATGTATCCATGTAGTTTCTTTTTTTTTTTTGTCCTGAAGAGGGACTGTGGTGAAGGGCTTACATCTGTTAATGGGATATCTATGTTGATATCACAGAAGAGCAGACATGCTGCAATTCAAAATCACACTTTCTTTACTTAAATGCGATACGGCACGCACCAACGTGGCTTAAACTTTAAGGCATGATTCATTCCGGCACCGCGTCCTGGTGTTTAAAAACATTAAAGTGATTAGCTTGATGGAGGCGATGCTAAGTAAAGGTCAGATTTTAAATGATGACAGGTTTTGACTCTTCCACCGAAGACTGATCCAAAGCATAAAAGAAATTAGGTCACTGCAGTTCACAGCAGTGTCGGGGAGCCAAATTTCTGCTACTTCAGACTTTCTCTGAGATTAATTGGAAGCACAATAAAAATACTTTTAGGTTATTTGTTTGTTGTTTGCTTTTTATTGTTTGCCAGAGTAGCATTAAACAGGAAGAGAGGTGAGAAAAGAGGAGAGCTGATCGCTTTTTCTGCTTTGACATTTCAGTGTGAAACTCAACAAATACACTAAAATGCTTCTTTAAAGTTTTAATATAAATGAGGTGTGCTATTGTGTACAGGAGCATCTGACTGAATTTATAGTTCGTTATCATGAGGCGTAGGAAATTCCCTTTTAATTTAAATATGTATTCATCAACTCACGCTTTTTGATGATTAGCGTGCAAATATCCAGCACTCAGGTATCAACAAAAACAAGGCCAAACCAAAGAAATTAACCTGAATTATTAGGTTGTATTCCAATCACGTAAACGGTATTAAAAATCATATATATTCAGAAAAACAAACACCAGATGCTTACGCTGTAATATGTCCCTGTTTAGATTTTCCTTTGTGAGTATGCAGCTTTTACGCACATGCTGATGTGAATTAGTTGATTTTCAGGGTAACTACCTCTTAGTCTTTTCCATGTCACCCTTTTTTTAACGTCACCAAACTGTACTCGCACAGAGGCGTGAATTCATTTAGGGAGGTGTTTGTGTGTGCGTGTGTGCGGGAGTAAGAGGAACATTGTGTGTTTTATAAAAGCAGAATGACAAGAAACCATTCAATGAGAGACAAAACACGAAATGGGAAAAACATCCACTACGCTGTCAGCCTTCAACGGTTTTCACGCTGACATGTCAAAAGGCCTGAAGCCAGCTGTCATCCCTACTTTGTGCTTCGGCAAATTAACCGTTCTAGCAAATGTTTTATTTTCAAGTCTCACCACAGTTGCAGTTCACTAAGATAAAGAATTCTGACACTGACCAGTAAAAAAAAAACCCACAGAATGCAGTATGTGAAAGCAGACAGTGATGGTTTCAGTCCTGTCCTCCTTCAGGACGTTTTATTTTGAAATCAACAAATGTTTTTGATTAAGGTGTAAAAAAGTCACTTGTATAATCTAATATGGCACATTGTTCATCTGTTGATCTGTTGTGTCGCTGCACTGACTTGACTTTTTTGTCCTTCATTCCTGTTATTTTGTCCTCTTCATGAACACAGTATCATGCAGTCCAATAATCAACAGGACAAACGTGCTTTTATGACCCACTGAGAATATTTACAGGGGTAAATATATCTTTAAAACAACAATTAATCAGTAATTAATTGCCTTCATTTTGTCACTTGGGAGCAGTGGAACAAGCTGTAAATGCAACAGCGACTCATTATGACCTTAAAATGTTATTAGAAAACAGTTGACATGTTTACACATGAAGCAAAAAATGTCAAACGATGAGCTTTCATCTGGCCAAATCAGCTTTTATTACTGTATATTCACCTGTTAATCGCTAACTTATCTGTTATGTGATGCCAGGCAGGTAGTGTACAGTCATATTTAGATTTCCAAGATGGCACCGTGAAGCTGCCTTGGTGTGTGTTGTTTGGCTTGTTTTTTGGTGATTCAGGTCTCTCTGTTTATTTTTTTTCCACCAACATATCAAGAGACATTCCTTGTTTGTGAAAACTGACTTGACAATAAACCGAATTTATCACTATGAGCGACTTCTTTGCCATCACACACTTTCTCTTTTAATCCATTATTGATTTAAAAAAAAACCAGCAGCTTTATATATTAAGAGTTTGATGTTTGTGGTGGGAAAACAAGCCATAAAACAAGCTTTGTTCTTCATTGAAGTAAGTGCAATAGTTCATGAGAAGGTAGTGAAAAACTCCATCCAGCAATATTAAATAGTCCTTTTAAAAAAATCCTGGTTCTGTGCCTGGATCCACTTTTGCACCAAAGACTAATCACTTGTTCCTTGGCCCTTGGCTGAAGTCTCCACCAAGTTTCATTTTGAAGATATCCTGCCAACAAACTAAAAACACAGCCTCTCTGGCACAAATAGAAACAACTGAATCTCATACTGATATTTACTTCTCACTTTCCTTTCCAGGGAAGTATTTGTCAAAGAAGCTGTTGCACTCTTAAAAAGATCATGTTATGTCAGGACAGCCATTTAAAGACAGCTCCACTCTCTCTGTTATTATTTAAATATTATTATTTTAGAGATTATAAAGGAAACCAACATTATTTTAGTTTTATAGCACATTATTCTAAGCATCGCCTTCCTGTTTCTTAAAATACAGTTTCCAACTATCATTGTATTCTTCCTGTATTAAACACAATATCATTTTGCAGTATATGCCACACATCATTAACTAAAAGGAAAGCGATTATTTCAATTTGTGCATGGCTGGTGCTGGACTGCTATATGTGCTCTCACTTGATTTAACACAATGTCTCGTATTTGATGTCTGAGTCCAACCAAGTTTGCACGCTCCAAAAGCACACAAACGAAACAGCCTTTTTAAAGTCAGTCAAAAGAAAGGGGGGGACAAACAAAGATGAAGTCAAGATGGTGGGTTCTACATGTTAATTATTTACTTGAGTGGCTCAACAGACTAAACACACAAAAAGACATGTGTGGTGAACAAATAACAGGGGGAAAGATGTATAATTAGGAAACTCAGCGAAGCAGAGAAACAACAAATTGTGTTTTGAGACCTAATACTATTGTATTTCTTCGGTTTAATTGAACATGAACTGAGCATGGACACAGCATAACAGATTAAAGTATACAACAAGCCACTCTGATAGGGCTGGATGTGGAAAATGCGTCTTTGAGATTTATTCTGAAAAACAAATGTGATTTTTTTTTTCTTCTTCTTTTTCTTTTTTCCTGGCGCTTCAAACCCCACAAAAGGCACTTAAAGTTATACAATATGCACTTGGCAAGAAAGGGGAATAATTTGCAAGGAGAGATTATTTCAAATCTCCTCACATATTCACGAAAAACAACCTCCTGACGCAAAGCAAGCAAACTCAGACGGCTCTTCTTTGTATTGTAAATGCAGCAGGAAGGTAAAAAGCGTCACAAGCAAAGTTACTTTTGAGCATCAGACAGCGTTTCTCAGGATCCTCTTTGAATACGCCCTCGGTGCACTCCTTAAACTCGTCCGTGAACTTTCCTGACTTTTCCCGCAGTTCACATTTCATTTGTAAAAGCACATTATTACGGCGAATAGTTAACATGCGTCACTTTAATGCCCTTAGTTACCACTTTAACACAAAATCTGCACATGATCCCATTCAGTTCTGACCGCCATCAAATTACTTGCTGACAGATCAATCCAGCTGTAACTGATCATTACTGCTGATTTAGTGTTATCAGTATTCAGCATGAGGACATCTGTGTCTTCTTTGTCTTCTTTTTTCGCAGGGAATAACTTTACTCACTGACAAAGAGGTCTTTACATAATGTATTCAAATTCGAGCGCAGAGCAGGGACTCCGTCGTTTGCAGAGGAATTAAAAAGCAGCTTTTTTTTTATGACTGCTGCAAGGTTAGCAAGCTCAGAGCTGTTTTTTTTACAAGTCCTGACTTAAGCAGGAAATTACAGTGTGTTTTACCTTGAATTATTACATGAAAGCCATGAAATTGCAAATGGGCGATAGCTAATGAAAATTGCAGGCAGAATGAAGGAACTGACACCAAAACTGTTAAAGCAGAAAGTCTTTGTCAGCTCATGTGGAGTTCAGCAATCATAAAGACTTAATCCTGGATGTTTTCTTTTTTTTTTTTAGCTCACAGTATCTCAATATAAGGAGGCAACATATGGCACACTGTACGTGATATAAACAGGCAGGTGCATCAGTCCTAAATTCACACACATGCATCCCTACGTGTGGTGATTTAGTGTTGACAATCGTATATGATTGATTCCAGTGAACGAACTAGTCTGGCGCTTTATTTTAAGAGATAGACATAACGTCAGGTAGCTGAGAGAGATCGACATGTAACAAGCGGCGAACACAAGACTGACACGTTCTCACCTTTTAAAGTGAACTTGTTAGCGAACAGTATCTACATGTTCAGCAGACATGGAGGAGCATAAGCACGTCTGTGGAGACATTGTTTTATGCACCTGACTTGACGGAAATCCAATATTCAGCATTGTGCATTCATTTCTTGATGTTTTTATTTGCGTTTTTTGGTAAATAATATGATGTACGTGTTGTTAGAGTGGTAAGGTGGAAGTAAGTAACTTACTTATATCTTGATGGTAGTACATGAGACAGAAAAATTTAAAAACGTGGTGTCTGCTGCCTCTAATTTGACTGTGTATGTGTTAACAAAAGATAAATAAGCAGAAGAAGAGTAATGAAGAAAACAAGTTAAAAAGAAAGAATTAGACTAAACAATGTCTTGGGAAGGGCCTTTGGAGGTGAACTGGTGCACATCAAAGCAAGAGGGGACAGGAGCTGGTGTGTACTCTCGCTCTAATTTTCAAAGTAAAAGCACTTTTTCCTGGTCTGACCAACCGCATTGTAAAAGCATCAGAAATAGGATTTGTTAGTTGCTGTTTGTTAAAAGATACAAACATCACTAAAAACCGTAAGTGATAATCGAAGAAGTCTGTACATTGTTCTTCATGAAGATCCTACTTATTATAACTTTAAGTACCACTTTACTTGGCCACTGTGGTGATGATCCAAAGTAGATAAAAATAGTGATATAAAATTCCTGCTAAAAAAAGACTGGACCAAGTCAACCCTGCTGTTAAGATGAACTGAACTCACCTTGGTTGAACTGGAATATTAACTTTAATATAGAGCGGCATTATGACATTAGCATTAATTGCAGTGTGTATTAGCTGTGGAAAGAGACGTCACACTGAAAATTTTTATGTAGATACTTTATTTCATAGTCTGGGCAGGTGCAAGATATGTGCATAAAAGAGACCTCTTAAACACAAGGCATAAAATAGAAATTAGACTATATCCACTTTAATTGGCAATCATACGTGCATCTAGTCTCAAAGAGTGGTCATGTGAGGATCCCGTGTTATGAGGAGCGAGAAGCTGCCTGTCTTAACCTCCGGTTTGCTTCTGATAACATAAATCAGCTCACGTTTTGACAGTTTTTAATCTTTTATGTATAAACATGTCTTCCGCCTGCAGTCGAAATCTAATCGTTAGCTTATTTGTTCATGTGCCAAACATGAAAGTGTTGTGTCCACTTTGTGCAGCTGGGACATAATTCGATTTTGTGGCTGAATCCATGTTCACATAATTCAAGTGCATTAAAAAAAAAAAAAAAGAAGTCTTTGTTGATGTCCTGATTTGAAAATTTTATGAGATTGTGTTGATCTCACATATAGTGTCTGTTTTTATCTGGAAGGCATCTGAATATAAATAAAAAGCAGGAAAAGGAAGCTGCTCGGTCAGTGTGGCAAAGACAGATTACATGACCGTGGCTGTCCCGACTCTGCCGCAGCTACTTGTCACCATTAGTTTCCATTCATTTTAGCATGTGCGTTGTTAAGTTAACAAAAGGATAGTCCTCCGCTGTTGCTTGTGAGATGCCGTGCCTTGTATGCTTCCCACTTTTTCTAAAACCGTCAATTTAAGTAAATGTCGAAAATGACCGATAATGTTGCCTGTTGGAGTCGACTGGACGAGTGGGTCATCTCACACAAATGGCTAAAGTGATGAAACGCTCTCACGACTGCAGTCAAGACACACACTCCCTGCAGCGGTCTACCATAAACCAAAAGATGATGTGAAGCATCCAGACAGCTTAAGTGTGATTTTTTTTTTTTTTTTTTTTTAAGGGAAACCACACATCACCTCTAGGATCAAACACGCAACGCTCTCCCTGCTCAAAAATCTGTAACAACTGTCCAGAAGAAAAGAGAAACCAACAGGTTAAGTGATCTTTCAAAAAACCTAAACAACAGTGCCAAATGCTTCCTAACAGCCCTGTCTAAATCTGAGGCGTGATAATGGGGCACTAGAAAACTTTAATCCATAGCCTAGTCTTTCAAATTTCTTTATAATCTACAAAACCAAAAAACATAACTACTTTGCTATATTCACAAAAACACCAAAAAAAAAAATCATTTTTTTGTTAGTATTTTTTCACTTTGCATTTCACTTTTCCCCGTAGTGGCAGTAAAGCTGGTTGGGAATAGGTGGTCACCCACGCTGCTCGTTGTGCCTGTTGTGATAAAGAAAGAGTAAACAGTAAAGTAAAACGAGACCCAAAGAGCAGCAGTGTAGCATCCCTCTTAGTGTGAGACCAGAGTTATCATTTCAAAGACTTTAATTTAAATAAATGCCTATTAAGTCTCTTTTTATTACCCACCGATGCGTCACTATGGTAACTGAGCCTATGGCCTACTCATGAAAACCTGCAGCGTTTGCAGTATTACGACCTGGGTGTCAGTGGCGACTTTCCTCTTTAAAAAAAAAAAATCACAAGTGCTCCACAGTTAAGCTTTTAACAAGGCTTTTAAAGCAATCTTCATCTCACCCGTGGAAGCATAGTGGTTTTTTTCTGGTCTCTCCACTAGGCTTGTGAATAAATGGTAGCAAACAAAGACTGAAGACTACAGATGATGAAACCGAAACTGAAGTGAGGCTCAAAAACACACCTGCAATTATCATCAAAAAAGAGAACTGAATGAAAATCTTCACACTTGAAACTTTAATTCAGTTCAAGTCTGCAGGTGTTTAATCTGTGGACAGATAATCTGTGCGATGGCGGGGGTCACACATTAACAGATGTAGTGCTTGGATTTGATGGTGAGGGGTCTCACTATCCTGCTGACCTGCCTCCATCCCTACTTTATTTTTATTTCCAAACCAAATGTCAAAGCTGAGCTCAAGAGGAAACTGAGGCTCACAGAATCTCTTGTGTACTACAAATTAATGCTAAAAAATTACTAAATTTAACAAGCCAGGAGAAATTTGGAGAAAATGAGTTGGGTAGATTTCATTGGCTATCGTGGCTCACCTTCTCTAAACTTTTCGCAGTGCAAGCAGATTTTTTTTTTCTCTGGCTGACAAAATTTTAAATCTTTGCATGTCCGCGACAGGAAATCCTGTCTGACCCTCTCAAACTTAACGAGGCTCTGTGACAGCTGAGTGAGACAGTTTCATCCAACACGGGGACTCCCTCAGACCCTCAAAACGTTTTTAGACAGCTAAATCGGGATAAATTCAGCCGCTTCCTCGTTGAGCTGGGCACCAAGGTAGAAGACTACAGAATGACAGGAGTCTAGACCACCGTGGCACAATGATCTACTTTACAAATCCTAAAGTAACAATGGCACAAGCCGTTTTTTTTTTTTTTTTTTTTTTTTTGTTTTGCTCTTCTATCTGTTCTCTGTGTGAGCCTCATGCGCGATGTAACGCGTGGAGGTGGCACGTAAACAAAATGACTCAGCCGTCAGAGAGGAATGTGTAACTTTAATTAATTTGCAGTTAATTGTTCGATCATTTTCGGCAGCCTAACTCCTGCTGGTTGTTTCCTGTGATTGCTTTTTCGAGAACAACTCGTCAGGCTCTACAGTTAATCTTTCCGTGTCACGCTGTAAATAAACACAGACTCACTTTGGCGAAGAGTTATTTACCGAGTTAAGCTTCACTGGCTCTAAACTGGTCTTCATCTTCAGCCGGGACAGATACAGTATGTATCTGAGCAGGATCTACAGTGTGCAGGATGTACAAAGACATTTCTTGGCTGTGACGCCGCTGCCCTGCGAGCTGCAGGAAGCTAAGAAACAATCCGTCAGGCAAACACGGACACACTGAGGCGCCCTTAATCTCACCCGAGGAATCCTGTTGGAGGAGCACTGCAGAAACATTGCTTCTGCCGCACAAAACACAACATCACAACATCCTTTTGTTTTAGTTGTTTTCAGTTTGCTGTAGCAAAGACACAAAAATCTGACCCTTGTGCGAGTGTGGTCGATCTAATAGGGGATTTCGACCAAAGTCAGCCCCACTTTCAGACGGTGCGGTGATGTGTTTGTGAGGTGTTTTCAGGATCACCTCTGTAATAACATGAACACAATCTTTCAAAATAATTTATTTATTTATTTTCTTTAAATGCTCCACAATTAAAACGTGGTTATAATGGTAAACCCGAGCATCACAGCAGCTCTGCTACACACACACTCCTTGACAAACTTCTCATTTAATTAACAGGTTTATATATTAGACTAAATTAAGCGTTGGCTCCAAAACATGAAAACACAATTAACAAATACATTTACTTTTTAATATAACTCATCATCACATATTGAGTAAAAACACAGGCAGTGGACTGAGCAAAGGAAATGCATTCGTTCTCATGAAAGTGGTGGTTCATAGAATACAGCTAAGTGCTAAGCGTTCTTTTAAACACAAAACATTTCCTGTTGTATGACAGTGCACAAACTGTACATGAGAACATATTTGAACCATAAAAAATGCATCACTTTGGGAAATGTAAGAAACATGTGAATTGTAACACTGACTGTGATTTTAATGAGAACATTTTGAAAAATAAAAATTCTCCACTAAATCCACAGGGGAGCATATATAGGAATGCATGATGCCGTGTTCAGAATAAGAGAGCGGCAACACAAACCGCTACGCGTTGTCACATCATTTCACACAAACTGCTAGAAACATGAGACAAATGTGATGACTTTATATAAGGAAAAGGTCTTACCTTGAGAAACCTTCAGACACAGCCAGGCTGTTTCTTTCTTTTTGGAGCCAATTTCCCCTTTGCAGCTCAATCGCTCTTCAGGGAAATGCAGCATTTCACCATCCCAGTTTTCTGAGCATAAACTGATGAAGTAGCCACTAAGCCCTCAGTTTCATTACCCCACCTGTTATTGGTAATTTGTGTTTAATTATATTTAAATTCAGCTCACACAACAAATATGTAACGGGACATTTCTTATCTTTGATTCACATTTTTCTTCATTTTCTTTAAATGATCATATTGATAGAGAAACTTGTGTGTGTGTTTATGTGTGTCTAGGCGGCGTGTGCATCTCCCAGTCCGTCAAGATCCCCCGGGAGCCCAAACAGGGAGAGTTTGACAAGGTCATCCGCCGACTCCGAGAGAACCCAAACGCAAGAGTCGTCATACTTTTCGCCAACGAAGACGATATCAGGTAATGGCCACATAACACTCCTTTTGAAGATTAGAAGAAAAAAAAAGCCCGACTGCAGCAGATAAATTCGGGAACACAGCCTCAGTACACAGTCTCAGTCCAGCTCGGCCTGACCGCTGCGTAATGAATTGCAAAACAAAATCAAAGTGGAGCTGGTCGGGACGCTGACCCTATCCGTGGCAACATCTGTTTCCTCACCTTTGCAGGCGGCTCCTCCACGCAGCTAAAAAGGCCAACCAGACAGGTCATTTCATCTGGGTGGGTTCGGACAGCTGGGGCTCAAAGATCTCTCCGGTTGTGCACCAGGAGGAGATGGCGGAGGGAGCGGTCACCATCCTGCCCAAGCGCCAGTCCATCAAAGGTACAGAGACGGGGCATTGTGCATGCATGAGATCCCCCCTCTTGTAAAACCATGTGCAAGTTTCAATAAAATATTCCCTTTATATGACACAGGGCTGTGTCTGTTTGCAGAGGAATAAGCTTTGTGATGCTTAACCGTTAATCATTTGATCATCAAAGGTCTAGAAAAGTCAAACTCAATAAAACAAAGCACGTGTGGGATATTCAGTCGATTTTACTGTAGAACACTTCCAGAGCTTTGCAGACTGTTGTTTACGCTGACACCGACTGTGTCAATGACAATGAACCCATTGATCTGTCTAGGGTTTGATCGTTACTTCATCAGCCGAACGCTGGAAAACAACAGAAGGAATATCTGGTTTGCTGAGTTCTGGGAGAACAACTTCAACTGCAAGCTCAGCCGCCACGCCGTGAAGAAAGGGTCCGGGCTCAAAAAGTGCACAAGTAAGATATTTTCCTGTAAAGGGAAAAAAAAAAAGCTATTTAATGTTTTGTTTGTTCAAACTTTTAACCAACTGGAAAACAGTCTTCTGATGTGTTGAGGGAGGTGACACATTTGGCTCACGGTGGAAGTGTTTTGACAGCATTGCCCACCTATAAAAAAGTGGAACACCTACACATTCAATATTCAAAATCACGAGTTAATCTCACTGCTCATTTCAGGGCGGCTCTATATTTCTGCTGAGTCGGGCATGTTTACCCGCATGGCCATAACAAGTGAGTGGCTTAGGTGGACTGCACGGTTAAAGCTTTATGCTCGGTGCCATACGTTACACGGCCGCCGATGGCACAATCCGTCCTCTGGTGAAAAAGTACAGCGCACTTTATTAAGATTTAAACTCCAGTTAAACGGTGGGACGTATATTTAAAATATGAGGGTGAAAACAGTGTTATCAGGGAGCCCTCTGTTATGTTAATTATTTTCTGTTTAATGACTTTACAAGAATTTCTAGACACCTGTTACTCTTTGCTGCACTGATGGTGGTTAATAAAATAGTAAAAACCTTGCAGAAATAAAAACATCATTTGTCACAATTGTCACAATCTGAGACACTTAATCTGTGAGTGGCATAATTACATGTATTATGAACAGATATACTCAGGTTATAAGATGGATTCAAGATGATTATACAGCATCGGCAGCAGTTTTTTTGCATTTGTACCACATCTGCATATTTATAGTCGGAGCAGGTTAAAACTACTGGTTAATCATGTCAATCAGCAACGACAAAGAAATGATATTTAATAGTGCAGTACTAGGAGGGTCAACGTAAAGCCATCAGGACAGCTAATGCTCAGGAAAGAAAATATTCTTTGGATTGTGCTCACGAATCAGCAAGAAAAAATGCACTAACAGTAACAACTATGATATACAGTAGTGGAAGAGTCACTTAATGTGAGCTTTTGAAGAGATTCCTCACTCTTTTCCTCACTCTTTTTTAAGTACAGTACAAGGTTTATAGGATGTGTGTGTGTTACCTAAATATTACTCAACACACACGCCCTCTGTATAATACAACAGAGACGACTCCAACCAGAGGCACAAACCGGCGTTTAAGCTTACTCTGACAACCTTTTAACTTCACCCAGCCTCAGATGGCCTGGACAGAATTTAAAGTTCGGTAATTGGACTCATCCAGCAGTGTCTGCTGGAATCACAGACCTCTGTCTTCTACTTTTGACTTATTTTAAGAAACCGGGTCTGTATCTGCAGTGGCAAATGTTTGCTGTCTCAAAGTGACGGGGCCAGCCGAGGACTGAGCTCATGCCACGATCTGCAAGCCAGTCCCAGTTATTGTAACGCAAATACTGGCATTACATTTACAAATAAAAAACTGTTTATTTTTCTAAGATGACTCGATCATGCCTCTGAGTGCATTGCAAATGATGTGTCAAGAAGCCCTGCATTATGCACACGCAAACAGGAAATGAAAGCAAAACGTATTTGAAATTTAAAGATTGCTCATTGTATAGTGGGGGCAGAGTAAGGAGCAACAAATAAAATTAATGATAAACAGTATTACATTATGTCACGTAACATAGCTGGAGATGGGCTGTGGTGCATACTGCGTACAGAGAAGGGGGAAAAGCAGGGAGACACAGCGGATAGAGCAGCACGTCAGTACACTCACTCTCACATTCATACAAATGGCAGCAAAGCGTGCGTTTTCCCACAGTTCACCAGTGACGGCTGTGCATCATAGTTCGGTGATAAGACATAGATACTGTGAGCGGATAGAAATCTAATTACTGTCAGAGACTGTACTGTTTATCCCATGGGCAGCTATCCATTTAATGTTTCTGCTTGTAATGGACCAATCAGCGAACAGGACTGCTTTATGGCAATATTGAATTTACAGCATATTTGTATCTTCGCGATGAGGAACCTTCATTTCTTTCTCTTTTTTTCAGGTAGTCAATTTGTTTGATAACCCTCAAGCAGACGTTCCCATCTAATTCTTTTTATCTCGAACAGGTTCCTCTATCAAGTTTCTGAAAGATTCAGTAAATCACTTACATCACTATATATGATAAATTGCTCCATACATTAAAGTAGATAAGGATAATTAACTGAATGGCCTGCTCTGTCTGTGCACAACAACTAAAAGGGTGCACAGATAAATTTGCTAGCGTCAAACAAAGCATAGTGACGCTGATATACGTCTAGCTCTAAATGGGAATGTTGACATTCATTTATGCACAAGTGTAGGAGTGATAACCACACTCATATATTCAATGTAATGATGTCTGTAATGACAAGACTGAGGGACCCTGGTGCGGAGACTCGGGAGAATCTCGATGCTTATTTATTCAAATGACCAGGATTTAACGAAAGGAGGTCTTGGCAAAACAATAAACAACTAGCAGTGCTGCTGCAATGCTAGGGGCTCACTAAATGCTCTAGAGAGAAACTACAACTTTTACTCAAGAGGCGGGATGTAAAACCAACATCTGGCATCGTCTTCACAGTCAGCAAGCCCCGTCACGAAGCACAAGAGAGAACACGAGGTGGGGGGATGTGGGGGGTTATATGTAGGGTAGCGCTCTATATCTGCTGATAGATGAGTTACTCTGCAGATTGGGAGGGAGGGGGTGACCTGAGGTTACCTGCCAACGGGAATGCTAGTGAGAACACAGACGAACTCCCTGGGGAGCTCCAGCGACGGTTCAGAAGCCTGAATTGCACCGCGGAAAACACTGAACTCGTGTTTACATTTTCAGAAGAACTGAGGGGAAAAATATGGAGTAGTGTTTGCGCAGGGGTTCAAATTTGGCATACACAGGAACTTTAAATGTCGACAGTATTTTAGATAATCTAGTGAGACAATACCAACTTTAACTAAATAGAATTATTTAACTGTACAAAAAAATTAAATACATTTAGTTTTAGAGTGAAATTTCTACTTTAGAGTTTCAATATTGTCAACAAATTCTAACAAGAAATGACAAATGTGGTCACACTCCTCCCCAGTTATATAACTGACTTTTATCGGTAAAATCGGATCACGGATCACAAAGGTGAGAACTACAATTCCCACAGTGAAGGAACATGTCAGTGAGTGAAAAGTGTAACTCATTGATGTGTAGTTAATCGTTTTTGGACAACAAGTCCAACAAGTCTACGGCATAGAGAAATGGTGTATCAGGCTTTTGCTACACAGGCAGCGCTTAGTAGGATCGATCGAATGCTGTTCTTAAACATTTATAATAGAAGTATAGAACATCTCCAGACTTAAGCTTCAAAATAAAGGCAGGCTACTCCCTAGATT